>CBVK0100364796.1:0-12442 GCA_900067695.1 Picea abies
CATCTAGTTGTGGCTAGAAAATAGGGTGGCAGGGTGGTGCTTGGGAAAACACAGAGTTTTCTGTATGCAAGTTGGTGCTTGTATAAGTGGAAGTAGGTGCTTCCATCCAGTTGGTGTTGGAACACTCAAGGAGTTGGTGCTTCCTTCTAGTGGGTGCTAGAGAAACCAGAGAGTTGGTGCTCTCAAACAAGTTGGAGCTTGTAAAACAGAGGTAGTAGCCTCACATTGAGTTGGTGTTCAACTATAGATGATGTACATAACTTAAAAAACTGCCTATCATTTCAAAGAAGAAGAGGTTTTCTCCCTTTATGAGTTTCCTCGTGAAAATTTGTCTCTGTGTATATCTTATGTGTGACTAATGCTCATTATTTATGTTGTTCATATGTTGTATAATATTGATGGTCACTTGGAGAAAGATTAAAAATGGTTTAATTGACTTAAAATTGTTTAAGCACAGTAACAACTTATTCACCCCCCCTCTCAGTTGTCTTAGTAATTTCAACAATTGGTATCAGAGCGGGTTCCTTTTATACAAAGGTAGATCTGTAAGCTTAAACATGACAAGTCATGAAGGGACTTCAGCCACTAAGCCTCCTCTGTTTGATGGAACAATTTTTTCCTTCTGGAATGTTAGAATGAGAACATACTTAATGGCCTTAGGTGTTGACGTTTGGGATGTAGTAGAGACTGGATATACAAAGCTTGTTGTGCTAGCCTCCAAGGATGATAAGTCAGAGTTTAGCTTTAATGCTAAGGGAATGAATGCTATCTTGAATGGACTTGTTGAAGTTGAGTTTGTAAAGGTGATGCGTCTTGAAACTGCTAAAGCTATGTGGGATAAACTTGTTAGCAACTATGAAGGAAATGAGAAAGTAAAAGATGCCAAACTTCAAACATATAGATTGAAGTTTGAACAACTAAAGATGAATGAATATGAAACAGTTAGCAAGTATTTTTTAAGAGTTGAAGAACTTTTGAATGCCATGAAGGGTCTTGGTGAGAAGATTGAAGAATCATTTTTGGTTCAGAAGATTTTAAGATCTCTGCTTGATAAATTTAATCCAAAAGTCTCTGCAATAGAAGAACTAAATGATCTTAAGACCCTGTCCATTGATCAACTCCTAGGAACACTAACTACATATGAAATGAGAATCAACAAAGATAAATCCATTACTAGAGAAGCATCTTTTAAAAGAATACTGATTCACATTTAGATGATATTGAGGCAAAATTTGTGAGAAGGTTAAAGAAAGGATCAGGAAAATATCAAGGCAAGATTCCCTTCAAATGCTTTAACTGTGGTAAGATAGGTCACTTTGCATCTAAGTGTCCCCACCAGAAAAAGGACCAGAACTCTGATGATGAAAAGAAGTACAAATTCAATAAATATAGTAAAAAGAAAAGTTTGTGTGTAAACAATGAAAACTCCTCAGAAGACATAGATAGTGATTCATCATGTGAAGACAAAGTGAATTATTTTATGCTTATGGCTATGGGAGATCTTGATGATGAACACACAAGAGGTGAAATGGATAATGAAGAAGTTGTGGTGGATATGGAAGGTGAATTAATCAGTTCTTTGGAAGAGATTGACAGACTCAGATGTAAGAAGAGAAAACAAAAACAGTTGTTGATGCAGTTTAAAATGAATGCTGAAAAACCTGATGAAAATTTGCTCTACTAAAAGTGGAGTTAGAAGAGGCAAAGAAAATAGAAGACATACTGAAACAACAGTTGTCAGAGAAGAAAGCGAGGTGTGAAGCCTTAGAAGAAGAGATAGTAAAAACCAGAAAGGAAATGGAGAAGTTTAAGGTATTATATCACCAAAACCTGCCAAGTATTAAAGCCTCAGAAGAACTAACTTCCATTCTAAATCAGCAAAGGAATCCAAAGTTGAAAGCTGGCTTGGGGTATGAAGAAGGATCAAGTAGTGATCATCCAAGTAATATTAAACACATCAAGTTTGTTAAATCTACAATCATTGACAACAACCATTCTGCAAAAACAAAGAAAGAAAATCAGCCACCAAGAAGGAATGAAGGAAAAGGTACCAGAACTGATCAGAGAAACTATCAGCATGAAAGAAATCGATCCACTCAGATAAGACAGTGTTTTCCCAGGTACAAAAGTCTTTTCTATGGATATCTTTTTTTCTGTTCTAACTTTGGTCACAAAGCTATAACTTGTTCTTTAAGATGTAGATATGAGAAAACAAGTTATTCAAGGAATAATTATCTACCACAACAAAGATTGAGACAGATAAGCAACAAACATAATAACAATTATGAGCATAACAATCGTTACAGTCTGTTATTTAGTGAACCAGAATGTTATGTCTGTCATAACTATGGACATAAAGCCACAGATTGTCGCTTAAGAAATTATAAGCCAGATTTGAAGTCCACTGCTGAAAATTTCAAGGTTTGGAAGAAGAAAAAAGATGACAAGTGTGGACTAGTGTTATCAGCCCAAAAGCAAAAGAATCCCTAGTATATTGACAATGGATGTTCCAAACATATGACTGGAGACAAAAGTAAGTTTCTAACTCTAAGTGAAAACAAATCAGGAAATGTAATTTTTGGAAACGATGCACCAGGAAAAATAAAAGGTAAAGGAATGGTAAGTCTGAGTAATGGAAAAGGAAAAGCTCAAGATGTGTTATTTGTGGATGGTCTGAAACATAATCTGCTTAGTGTCAGTCAAGTCTGTGATCAAGGATGTGAAGTGGTTTTTAGTTCTAAAGATTGTAAAGTAAAGTCTGTGAATTCAGGACAGTTGGTTGCAAAAGGAATAAGAACAGAAAACAATGTCTATGTGTTAAAAGAAGAAAAAGAAGAATGCCACTTAAGAAAATATGATGAAAGTTGGCTATGGCATAGGAGACTTGGACACTTAAATTTTGATCATATAATCAAGCTCAAAAACAGTGGGGCAATAAAGGATCTTCCAAAGATATCAAATCCATACGATTCTGTTTGTAAACCATGCCAGATAGAAAAGCTTACTCGGACATAATTCAAATCTAAAAAATTTCCTTCAACAGAAAAACCTCTCCAGTTAGTACATATGGATTTATGTGGACCATCAAGAAAATAAGGTACAGGAAAAGAAAACTATTTTATCTTGATTATGTTGATGTTTGGACAACATCGGGAAGACATTCTCTAAAGATAATAATTAATAATATAATTATAATTGATTATTATATATATTATATAATAAGTAAGTGATAAATAACAAATAGTTATTGATTATTCAAGGGACGCATCCTTTCATGGATGGTCACCTTATGTTCCCTATATATGGAACACTCATTATTGTAATATCGAATATCTCTCATATCTCATATGAATAAAAACTAACATGGTATCAGAGCAGGTCTGGGCTAACTCCCTTACGGGAGGGCCCAGGTAAATATGAAATAAGGATACACAGTTGCATATTTGAGCATAAGGAACATATGATTTGTCTATATGTAACAACAAGCCGAAATGTATTTGGTATTGAGCATGGATAAAGATCTCCCGGTTCACCATTTATGGTATAAGCGTTCGATATATTCGGTGCACCTCTAGTTCGAATTCACTGATTAATAACATCTATGGGGTTTCTCTTCCACCATTCTCCTAGTTGGTTGAGAGCATCCGCGTAGGGTTGAGAGAAGGGATATGAACCGCCATCTTTTGGATGGATGATAATGGCTCCATAAACCGTAACTTGAAGCCATGAGCTATGAGCATGCCACCACAGAGCTCCCACATATTCAGCGATGACAAATCTGTAAGTGTAACTTCCACCAGGTTGAATGGGGCATTGTGTTAAGTATCCTGGTCCGTCATCCCACGCTATGGGGAATTTTCAAAATCCATGCCAGTGAAGGGTTGCATTATACAACGCCTGGTTATGGACTATCACAATAACAATATCTCCATTCTCCACATGAATGGTTGGGCCCGGTAATGGCCCAAGAAAATGAGTGTGCTTAGATCAAGAACTCCTTGAACTAAATCCACAATCTGAGGAAGCAGAACCAGCGGTGGTGATGGCAGATTGAGAGAGGTTCTATGGAAGCAGTAGATCTGTAAGAGAGGTCGAAGCTGCTTCTTTGATTACATGGTTGCTCATGGGATATATATCAAAATCTGCAATAGTCTAGATGATAAAAATAGCATGCTATAAAACAATGGCAAGAAATGCCCTGAGAGTTCAACTCAAACGACCCACAAGGTAAGTTTCCATAGGAACAAATATGCTTTCCAACAGTGCCTCGAAAACATTGTAGCATGAAGACGGGTTAAGAATCCAGGGCATCCTGACAACTGAATAGAAGACGTTCTTACAAAATTTAAATCCGAGAAGGTTGATGAGCGTCTTATTGCAAATGATGATCAAAACCATTGTCTGGGCATTGATTCTACATTGACACTCCACAGAAAAAAGGAAAACTATGTGTTGAAACCCTATGTACTGCCCAAAAGACTAAAAGTTCATCTTTCTGGAGCTATTGATTACAAGATGGAAGATTTGGAGAGAAATGGAAGCTAAGATCATTATTTAAATGGTTTGTAATCAATCTTCATAGGAGGCAAAGACGCTTTCTCTAGGGTTCTTGGAAACCCTAAGCCACAACTAAGATTTTTTTTTTTAGAGGTGCCTTTTGAATAACCTATTGTCAGGAAGGGGTGCAACTTCATGACATATGATCTAAGAGAGACCGTTCATGTTCCATATCATGTGGATTCTTTCCAAATCTCCTAATGTGTAAGAAGTTAAATGATAAAATGTGATTTGATTGAATGGTTACAATACACAAATGTGTGAAGTGTTGGCACATCTAATTATAAATAGATATCCTTTATATTATATATGGAAAACACGAGAGGAGTCACCTCCAACTCCAGAGGGAGTGTTGATGTTTTCCAGCGTCCTGGTTTAATGAGGGATCCTCGATATATCAAGTATGGTCCAAAATGACTTAGCATGATCAACATTTACCTATGTTTATGTGGGCAAAGGAATCCATGAATGCAGTGTATGTTCAGAACATAAGTCCTCATAAGACTTTGAGGAACATGATGCCCAAGGAGGCCTTCATCGGAGTGAAGCATGAGGTTGGACACTTCAGGATATTTGGGTGTTCTGTATACATTCATGTACCCAAGGAGAAAAGGACCAAGCTAGACCCTTCAGGAAGAAAGGGTACATTTCTGGGGTAGATTGAGTCTTTGAAGGCATACCGAATCTAAATCCCTGGTAAGAGACAGACTGAGGTGAGCAAAGATGTTACCTTTGAGGAGGAGGTAGCCTTCATGATATCTAGAGGATCTCACATGGATATGGAGGAGTATCATTCCATCATGAAGAATGATGTGTGGGATATTGTTCCGAGACCTGAAAGGAAGTTTGTAGTGACTTCCAAATGGATTTACAAGATCAATCACACAGTTTATGGGAGCATCGAGAGGCACAGGACGAGATTTGTTGCTAGAGGTTTCTCTCAGATGGAGGGAATAGATTATGAGGATATACTACTCATGTTGCTCAATACACTTCTATCTGGATGATTATTTCCCATGCAACATCCATGGGTTAGAGAGTACATCAAATGGATGTAAAGACAACCTTTCTCATTGGAGAGATTAAGGAAGAAGTATACATCGAGCAACCAGATGGTTTTGTGATACATGAGAAGGAGTCTCATGTGTGCAGGTTGAAAATGGCCTTGTATGTAATCAAGCAACCACCTCGAGCTTGGTATGCAAGGATTGATGGACACCTGATGATTTTTGGGCTTTAGCAAAAGTGTTTTCAATTCCAGTCTGTACTACAAGACTGTTAATGGTGATTCCTTGATTTTGGTCCTCTACGTTGACGATTTATTTCTCACCGATACAGAGAGCCTTATTGTTGAATGCAAGTATGCATTGGCCTCTAAGTTTGAGATAAAGGACCTTGGTATGATGCACTACTTCTTGGGACTAGAGGTGTGGCAGAGAACTGATGAGATCTTCCTAAGTCAGGGGAAGTACACAATTGAGATATTCAAGAAGTTTGAGATACTAAACTTGAAGCCCGTGACTACACCAATGATGATGAATCTGAAGAAACTAAGTGTGTCTTCTTCCGATTATGACGAAATTGATCTGACTCTGTATAGACAGCTGGTTGGATAACTGATGTATCTGTCTAACACCAGACCAAATAATTGCTATGCAGTGAGTGCACTTAGCTAGTTTATAAGTCAACTGAGATAGACACACTAGATTGTTGCGAAGCATGTGTTGAGATACTTGCGAGGCACAGTTCGACATGATCTGAGATATACTTCCATTATTGATATGATATGGCAGGAATATATTGACTCCAATTGGGCAGGGAGCGCAGTGGAAAGAAAGAGCATCTTTAGGTGTTGCTTCACCTTGGTATCTTCCATGGTTTCCTAGTGTAGCAGGAAATGAACTTTTGTGGTGTTGAGCACAACAGAAGCATAGTACATTGCATTAAGTATGACAGTCCGTGAAGCAGTGTGGCTTCACAAGCTCCTTGCAGATCTATCCGAATATGTGTTGGATTCCACCATTATTCATTATGGTAACCAAAGTTGTGTGAAGATCTCTAATAATCCAGTGTTTCATGACAAATCGAACCACATTGAGATCAAGTACCATTTCATCCGAGACATGATGCAGAGGAAGGAAGTATTGGTGCAATACCTTCCTACATATGAGCAGGTTGTTGATATTCTTACCAAACCAGGAAGAAGTTTAAGTACTTCCGTGATAGACTTGGCGTGGCAGAGAATGCCTCCCTCGCTGAGAGGGAGTGTTGATGTTTGCAGCTTCCTGAGACATTCTCCAGATCGTACTCCTATGTGACTGAGTTGATTTGATCTGTGATGACACTTATTCGAGAAGGGATAAGTGGGGCATCTATCCGAGAAGGGATAAGTGTGGTTGGGCTTATAACCCAATGTCCCATGTGGAGAGCACATGAGGACATGTCAAGGGAGTTGACCCTTGACGTCATACACTATGAGAGTTGACCCTAGTGTTTCTAGAGGGTGTAGCCTCTAGAAATCCACATGTAGTACCATGTGTGACAAAATTTCTTCAGATCGTACTCCTCTGTGAGTTGATCTGTGAGGACACTTATCCGAGAAGGGATAAGTGGAACACTTATTCGAGAAGGAATAAGTGCAGTTGGACTTATAACCCAATGCCCCATGTGGAGAGCACATGAGGACATGTCAAGGGAGTTGACCCTTGACGTCATACACTATGGGAGTTGACCCTAGTGTTTCTAGAGGGTGTAGCCTCTAGAAGTCCACATGGAGTTCCATGTGTGACAAACTTTCTCTAGATCGTACTCCTTTGTGAATTGAGTTAAGTTGATTTGTGAGGACACTTATCCGAGAAGGGATAAGTGGAACACTTATTCGAGAAGGAATAAGTACATTTGGGCTTATAGCCCATCGTCCCATGTTTAGAGAACATGAGGACATGTCAAGGGAGTTGACCCTTGATGTCTCACACTATGGGGAGTTGACCCTAAGTGTTCCTGCAGGATTAGCCTCTAGAAGTCCACCTAGGAGTGCCATGTGTGACAAATATTTTACTACTATGGTGGTTTTGTACCACTGGCGGAGACTGCGTGTCTCTAGACAATAGTTGTGTACTACTATGGAAAGATATCTCCCTAGCTAAGAGGGAGTGTTGATGTTTCAACATCGGGCATAACTTCTCCTACATTGGGCTACAGACCAATGGAGATAGGATACATTTATCACAAAGGTTCACTTGTGATAAATGGGACCCAGACGTAGTCCTTCCTTGATCATGACAAGGAATAATATGGACTCAAGGTGCTTGAAGTGCTTTCCACGTGTCAGTTAGCATCAAGCCGACATTCACTCATAGGTGTGTGCCTGTGGTGAAAGATCGTGGTGTGGTCTTTGTCCTAATCATTGTGATTTGACAAGGAATGATAAAGACTCAAGATGCTATATGCTATTACATGCATACCCAAGTGAGCCTAATCTTAGAGAGAGTTAATTGGCTCAGAGGGAGAGCTGCAAAAGGATTTTCTCCTTGGTTCAGGTGGGAGAGAGATGTCTCCCAAGACTGACAGACATGTGTCATGANNNNTTGAGAGGGAGTGTTGATGTTTGGACAACATCGGGAAGACATTCTCTAAAGATAATAATTAATAATATAATTATTATTGATTATTATATATATTATATAATAAGTAAATGATAAATAACAAATAGTTATTGATTATTCAAGGGACACATCCTTTCATGGATGCTCACCTTATGTTCCCTATATATGGAACACTCATTATTGTAATATCGAATATCTCTCATATCTCATATGAATAAAAACTAACAGATTATTGATGATTTTTCTAGACTAACATGGGTTGCCTTTTTGAAGGAAAAATCTAAAGCATTTGAAAAATTCAAAGTGTTTAAGGCTCTAACTGAGAATCAAACAGGAAGAAGATTGAAGGCAGTAAGGTCTGATAGAGGAGGAGAATTTAACTCATGGAACTTCAAATAGTTCCGTGATAAACATGGAATCAAAAGAGAGTATACAATTCCAAGGACTCCACAACAAAATGGAGTTGTTGAGAGGCAGAATAGACCAATACAACAAATGGCAAGATCAATGATGAATGAAAGGAATATACCTCAGACATATTGGGTGGAAGCAATACATACAACTGTTCATATCCTGAACAAATCTCATCTCAGGCCTGACAGTGATAAGACTCCTTATGAATTATGGTTTGGAAGACCTGCTTCAATCAAACATTTTAAAGTCTTTGGGAGTAAATGTTATATCAAGAGTAATGATGAAAATATTGGCAAATATGATGACAGGGTTGATGAAGGTATATTCTTAGGGTATGCTACAAGCAGTAAAGGTTATAGATGCTACAATAAGAGGCTTCATAAATTGGTTGATTATATCGACATAAAAGTGGATGAAGAAATCTCGGTATGAAATGTAAGCAGTTTTGAACCAAGCACAACAAATATAATTGAAAACAAAGATGAACAGGTCCAAGGATCAGAAAGAGAAGAATCTGAATCAGATGAAGATACTAATACTCCGGCTGACACAAATCAACAGAAAGAAGCAAAATCACCTCTCAGAATTGTTAGAAAGAATCATCCTGAAAATCAGATAATTGGAGATATAAATAAAGGAGTTCAGAGAAGAAGGAAATTGATTAAAGACTCAGAACAATCTCATGTTGCCTTTTTATCTATGGCTGAACCAATTTTTTTTTATGAAGGTCAGGATTTTGATGAAACTTTTGCACCAGTGGCAAGATTGGAAGCTATCAGAATGTTTCTTGCATATTCATGTCATAAGAATTTTAAAGTGTATCAGATGGATGTTAAGTCAACATTTCTTAATGGAGATCTAGAGGAAGAAGTATATATGGAGCAACCTGAAGGATTCACATTGACAAATAATCCTAACTATGTCTGTAAGCTGAAGAAGGCTCTATATGGAATGAAACAAGCACCACGAGCTTGGTATTATAGATTGGACAAATTCTTACAAGACAAAGGATTCAAGAAAGGTATTGTTGACAACAATCTCTACATTAAGTCTAAAGGTGATAATTTACTAGTTGTTTTGGTTTATGTAGATGATATTATTTTTGGTTGTACTAATGAACCCTCTATCCAGTGGTTTGCTAACTCTATGCAAACAGAGTTTGAGATGTCCATGATAGGATAACTATCATACTTTCTTGGCTTACAAGTTAAACAAAGTTCTGCAGGAATATTTATCTCACAAGAAAAATATTTGAAAGAGATGTTGAAGAAATTTCAGATGGAAGATTCTTCTCTTGTTAGTACACCTATGGTGGTTGGTTGCAAGCTCAGTAAAGATGATATTTCACCTGATGTTGATCAAAGGACATACCGATCAATGATAGGCAGTCTTCTGTACATCACAACTTCCTGTCCTGATATAATGCAAGCTGTTGGAATGGTAGGCCGCTATCAGTCTGCTCCTAAACAAAGTCATCTAGTAGCGGTAACAAGAATATTCAAGTACTTGAAGGGCACAATGAATTATGGTCTGTGGTATCCCAGAAATCAGAACTTTCAGTTAACTACTTATTCAGATGTTGATTGGACAAACTGTGTTGATGAGAGAAAAAACACCAGTGGAGGAGCATTCTTCCTGGGTGACTCATTAGTAGCATGGCTTAGTAAAAAACAAGGATCCATTTCATTATCAACTACAGAGACAAAATACATTGCTGCGACTACTTGTTGCACACAAACTTTATGGATGATACAAACTCTTGCATATTTGAAGGTAACTTACACTGATCCCATTTCACTTCATTGTGATAACACCAGTGCCATCAGTGTCTCTAAAAACCCTATACTTCATTCAAAATCTAAGCACATACCAATAAAATACCATTTTCTCAGAGAACAAGTTACAAAGAGAATTGTTTAGGTGAATTATATACCTTCCACAGAACATATAACTGATATCTTTACTAAACCGTTAGCAACGACACCTTTTGGATATCTTCGCCAAAAGTTGGGTGTGATCTCACTGTCAAACTAAGAGGGTCCATCTTGTCAGGGGGAGTTTGTGTTGGTTGAATATCTGATACCCTCGACATCTACTGCAACAACTTAGGGGGAGCGTGTTTCTTCTTTGACATTGATGTCAAAGGGGGAGAAAGGATGGTAAAGAAGTTGGATGTTCTTCAAGGGGTTGCCATCAATGCCAAAGGGGGAGATTGTTGGCATGTTCTCAGACAGAGGCAGAGTATGCGTGTTTGTCATTGATGGAAAAGATCAGCACAATCAACATAGCGATGATAGTATGGCAATGGAAAGATCAACTATGAAGAGAAACGATGGTCGTTGGATCTCATTCAGAGTCCCCGATGACCGTCAGATCTAAATTCAGATAGGAGTAACGTGCAGTAAAAGAGAACATATCTCAGGCGTTAGATATGAGCTCGAAGACCGACCGTCATTGGATCCATAAGAAGGAGCATGATCTTTATGTACAAGATGAAGCGGGCCTACAAAATCCCGAAAGCGGGAGGACCGCCCATCTTCAAGTAGGACACATGGCGAGCGATTGGCATTTTGCTAACTGGAAAGTCAAAGAAAGGAGGTGCTCTATCCTTTGAAATCGTGAAATGCGAAACCACGATTTAATCTGAGTCGTTGATCAAAGGGAGATTGTTGACCGTTGATCAGGCATGACGAAGGCCCATGAAGATGCGAAATCGCGATATAATCTCAGTCGTTGGATCCAGAAGACACATGACTACAGATCGACTTTTCGTTGACTGGAAAGTCAAAGGAAGGAGGTGCTCTTACACTTTGAACTCGCAATATGCGAAATCACGAAAAGATCTGGATTGTCGAATCATCAAAGTTCTAGATCGTTGATCTGAAGAAATAAGTGCTCAAAGGACTAGCCAGTGGTCTTATCTCGTGGTCACATCGTTGAGAACTGGAGAGCAGAGCTAGAGAAGCCTAGCTCCATTTCAGAGTTTGCGACATGGAGTGTCGAGACCTTTCATCACAGGAATGCCGATATGCGAATTTGCGAAATGCCTTTTGGCGTAGGCTGTGGTCACCGCTGATGGTCATATGAGAGGGAGGAGCTAGCATGAAACTAAGCTCCATTTCGGGGATCGTAACTTGGAGTGTCAAGATCCTTCGACACAGGATTGCCAAAATGCGAAATGTGAAACGCATTTTGATCAGGCCCATGGTCACAGTCAGTGGGCATATGGGATAAACGCAAGACCTTGCGGGTTTAATCCAACGGTGCTTGTTAATTCAAAATCTGATCGAAGGGCTACTGTTGATCTTTACGATTAACTGTTCAGTTATGATTCAGTTAGCAGAAAATCGAATCATGGTCCTTGATCGATTGACGATTCAGTTGCTGAGATGTTTTTGTCTTTGCCCAAGGAGATTCAAGGTGTAACTAATGAGGCTGGTGTGTATAAAAGGAGAGATGTAGCGACTGTATAAGGCTGGTTGTTCTGACTGAAAAATGAGTTGAACTGTAGAAAAGTAAAATTACAGTATGCGCGGTGTGAAGAAAACTCAAAGATAAGGAACAGAAGCTGAACATAACATAAAAGGTGAAGAGAGCAGAATGTGCACATATCAAAGAAGCATGGGAAGGATAGAGAAAGAACAGAAAGAAAGAGACAACAAGTCAAGCCAAGTATGAACAGAGCAGAAGGAATTGCAGAGCAGTGAAGAAGTGGTAAGAATTGATATATTTGTATTGTTGGTTAATTAGTCATTTATTTATAATCAGGGAGGTAGGGTGGTGCTAGGGAGGACTATGGTCCTCTGATATTCAAGTTGATACTTGAATATTGGGAGTTGTAGCTTCCATCTAGTTGTGGCTAGAAA
>CBVK0100364797.1:0-12441 GCA_900067695.1 Picea abies
AGAGGATTATTATCTGAAATCATCTCTTTTTCAAGGTGTTGAGTACTTTCTCTGAGGTTTTTCTATGCTATATTGATATTTGGTTCTTAACAGAATGGTCCTACATGAACTGTATATATTCCCCAATTTTTACAGAAGTAATCTTGTATTTGGGGTTTTCTTTAGCTTTTGGAATACAACAATTTGTGTTTCATAGATTTTTGTGCCTCTTTCCGCATGCCTCACGATTTGGAGTCTGGGGATTTTCTTCTGGTTTCTTTCATTTAATTGATTCAAAAGCATTATTCTCGCTTTGACTGCTATCTTTTGGAACTGATTTACTGTTGATTGGATCTTGCCGATGCTCAAAAAGAACTCTACTATAGGAGGGAACCACACCCTCTTCTCTAGTTGAATCCATGGAATGCTGGAACCAACCCTAACCCTTGGAAATGTGAAAAACCCTAAACTCTAGTGCTCATTTCAATATAATTGACCCAACATTCAATATTTAATAATTATTAATTAGTAAATATGACAACACATATTCTTTTACAATGAGATTTATGTCTTAAATGTTGTTGGACTCTAATAATTTTTTTTGATTGAATTAGGCATTACAATGTTAAAAGATATTGGATATGATAATTATTTTAGATTATTTAAATTGAAGTAGGCATTACAATCTATAATATTCTTGTTGATATTGTTATAATTATATTTGAGGTTAAATTAAAATATGCACGTTTTGTAGTATTAAAAGGTTTGCTATTATATGTTGATAACTTGTTCATAACCTCAATTCAAAACTCTTAAAAAAAAATCCTAAGTCAACCAACTAAAATATTCCAGCAAATGGTCACTAAACAAAATTTTAGTCTTGGGTAGGATTTCAGGGGTAGGGATCCAAAAAATCCCCCGTTATCATTATTCATTTTGAAACACATAAAATTGTCTCAGGGAGCCTTAAATCCTTGAAGTTCTAGTGTGAAAAAATTCAAAGGCTGGGAGATACCCATGAAGGGGCCAAATCCTAGGTTTGGTGTCCTAAGAGCCTTATTGAGACACCCAACTCTTGTGAGGTCTCTTGACATGTGGCTGAAAAACAAAAGCTGAGAGTCTCCTTCCTGCACTGAACAAAGGTAACTTAATGGCCAAAACTTAGGGCACATATAAAGGTGGTAATTGTGGGATGAAAATTCACCTAAATTAGATGTCAAATTGCTATTGGAAAATGTTTTCAACTCTTTCTAGACATGCCCCTAGTACTCCTCAAGATAACTAATTTATTCTCACCTCCACTAGTTTTCTTCCAGTGGGTTCATTCCCCATTTTCAAGACTATTGGAAGGCCCAATTACATTATGAGAGGAAGGATACTAGGTCTTAGAACTGGTGTGTTTATTATTTTTACACACATGTGTGAGAAATTTGACCCTACCAAAACATTTTGAGACTTAGGCTAAGCTATCATTGTGGTTATCTTTATATTGCACCATTGTTTCAATTTAAAATCATACATTTTTCTTTGGTTAGGCCATTGATCATAAAAATATTTTTTAGCATTTTTCACTCACAACCATACATCATTGCAAGTCAAAACTATAGGGGACCCTATGGAACCTTGTTGTTATTGATTCTTACAAGGCCTCCCACTAGTTTTGGGAGGTGTTCTTGGTTTTTCCATTTCACCAACAAGATCACCCCAACACACACTCTTGAGTGGAAATTTGTTAGGATATTCCCTCCTTGGATCATCCTTATTAGACACCACTCAACTTAACACCCTGTTGGGAGGTTTGTCCTTAGTAGAAACTAGTTCCCAACCATACATTTCTATGGTGGGTGTTCCACCACCAAACCCACCACACACACCAAATATTACTGTACATGGCTTCGTTGAATCTTCCATATTTGATGAAGTTAACTAATGACCCCATTTTTCACAAACCATCTTGGCCACTCATGCTGACCAAGCTACACTTGGATATTCCCAAATTTGAATAAAAATTTGGCAAGGACCCAACAAATCATTTGATGAATTTTCACCTTTGGTGCTCATCCAATAACATCAACAATGATTCCATTTGGTTGAGGCTCTTTTAGAGAACCTTGATTGGTATCTTGGTAAAATGGAATGTATACGAGTCAACATGATCCTATTATTCTCGTCATTGTCCGAAAATTTTGTGTATCATGATATGCCATTTAGATTATAGAACACTGGATCACATAAAATGGATTGTAATGCAAAATTGAGTATTAGAGAACATTGACAAATATTTATAAAAACTTAATGTTGTATGTGTTGATCTCCAAATATTCAAATTTTTATAGGTATTTTATAGATGGGAAAGTGGGATGACATTATGGAGTTGGACTCTGAAGACCCAGAATATATGATAGAATTTTCAGCGAAAGATCTAACATGGACACAAATGTGAGGGGATCAAGTTGCTATTATTCCATTTAGTCAACTTGAAGATTTTATAAATGGGGAGCAATCATATGAATATGCTCCCACTCAATTTGTTGTTAATACAAATCGATATAACGAAGTGGAGGAGATTGTATGTGACTGCATGAACACATATATGGAATATGCTATGTGAGTCTTTATTTGTTTAATATAATTGAAAACTTTTGATTCAAGTTCATTATGCAAAAAATGTGTGGACATGTTTTTTAATTTGTTATCATTGTTATTATTTAGTTATTGGTGTGCATATGACATGGAGTCCACATGTAAGATCCCACATGGTTATATTACAATGAATCCACAAAGATCAACAAAAAAAAAACACAGTCCATGCCAAAGAATTAAAGTTGGTTGCAGATGTGACTTCATCATGTATTGACTTTATGTGTGTCCAAATGGTGTTGTTCTAATGTACACTGAGAATAGGCATATTGAAAAAAATGGTGATATGTGTCATGATAAAAATGTAATGGGTATACCTCAAACATTTAAGTATGCACCACATTTATCATTGGATATTTGCTAGTGTCGAAAAGATGATTGAAGATGTTTTTAATGTCACAATGGTTTGGGACAAATTCATCTTTGATGTGTCAGACCTATTTGGTGAGTTATTGATAGGAGTAGCTCGGGAGAACTTAATGACAAGGGTGGATATTTAAAACATTTATCGTAATATTAGAAAGAAATAATATATGAAGGATGAGAGTGACCCAACAAGTGTCGATTGTTGGTATAATCAATTTCTAGATAGGTATTTTTCTACCAAAATCAAGATATTGTGCAAAACATACCATTTATTATAGGTATAGAAATACAATGAATGTGTTCCATGACGATAATGCATTCACAAAACCATGCCATGTCCATGGATTCCACAATTAGTACTAATATGTATGAGGTGCATATTGTGCTATAGTTTTGATGTAGGGTTTCTGTAGGGTCTCGTATAGGGTTTCTATGGTTTAAATAAAAAGGGTTTTGATGTGATGTAAAGGATGGATCCGGGATTAGGTCCCATCCTCATCGATGAGGATGTTGAGCTGGTGGACTAATCAGATGAATTTTTTCTGAGGAATAGATCTTTGTGAGCCAAGATCTCATGTGTACTCAATTTTGTACATTGGAAAGTTTAAAGCTTCCCTCTCCGAGGCCTTGTCATCACAGAAAGAGGATTATTGGTTCCTTTCATACAATTGTTGGACACACCTACCACACTTAGAGGGGGGGTGAATGACTGTGGGGCTCTTCTTCCCAAAATTTCCCTCTTTCACAAAACTTGTTAGTTAGCATTCAACATTTTACTCATTACTCATTGTTGTCATTTATAACCAGTTAGATGTGAACACATATCAACAATATATCATCAACAAGTTATCACCACAAGGAACATAAAGAACAAAAGATGTATGTACAATTTTATTTTTATTACGGACTACAATCCTTGGGGTTTTTCAACCACAACTGAATAGAGTACAACTCTACAAGAGCACCAACTCTATCATGCAAGACTTAGATTACACACTCAACATCAACTGAGATGAGGCAACAATCCTCAACAGATATCAATCTGCAACAGGTATGTGAACTCTCAATAGTGCAACCCGCGTGTGTACGTGCCCTCTCTCACTACAACCAACGTGTGTACATGATCAGTGTATACAACTACCTACGTATACCTTCTGAGCTATTAGGGTTTATCCTTTAAGATCAACTCAGATCCTCTGCAAACAATTTATCATTCTCTTCTGTCTCTCACTGTCCAAACTGACCACTAGCCAGTCACAATACATACAAGCTCTCCAATAGCTTACTCATGCTCCTCAACCAATCAATATGAGTGCTACTCAATCATGCATAAGCAATCAACATACTATAGCCATCATATTAGTACTAAATCATAAGAGTGTTGCTCACTCCATAAACCGACATAAACCACATCATAGCAATCATACCAAGAATTCCCTAAGCATTCACAACACAACAAGCAATAATATCCATCAAGATAATAATGAATCCATACCAGTGTCTCAGTGATAGATTTGAGCTCATAGAATACAGATCTGGAACCTGCTTTAGTATTCAACAACCAATCATCAGCTCAAACAAAAATATTCATGATTTTATCCAATGTACGTGCCCTGTCCTCATACAACCTACGTATGTATGTGCCCTATCCCATTACAGTCCACGTACACCTCAAAAGCTATGGTTTCTGAAGCTCTGAGACTTTTTCCGTCAAGATCTTCGATTTTGCCAAAAATTTGATGCATCCTATGAGATCCTTCTCACGCTCTCTTTCTTAGAATAGATCTTCAATCATGCTCTAGAGATCCACACCAAAGATTCTCTCACAAGAATCTCTCCATCAATACTCCAAAAGATATTCTAACAAGAAGCTCTCCACTGATCCACAAAAAGGATGTTTTACAAGAGACCATTGCTATCTTATTTATACTTTCATCCTTTAGGTCACTTAACCCATTTCTAGGTTACTTAACCTATTTTCCTTATTTACTATCCAACCAAAAATAAATTGCTCGAGTAGTTAGGTTACTTACCAAATTTAATTGTCTTTCCAGTTCCAGAGTCCAATTCTTTGGTGCTACAACACTAAACCTTCCTGTCTTCTCTCCTAAATTTTCTAGCCACTCGGTTAGAATTTATGGGATTTCACCAATGAAAATTTCATGTTGATCTGTGAACACATAGTTTTGCATCCATTTCTCATCACTCATATGAGGGTTCATGTTCTCTTGTCGCACAAAATCTCATTCTTTTCGTTCCAACCATTCAATGATTTATTTCTTAGTTGGCCTCCAAAAAATTCCCTTAGTCTCAAATTCTTGGTTCCGAAAAGAGAACCATTTATTTGCTTATTTTTGTCTGTGTAGAAGTTATCAGACCTAGGGTTCAGGTTGACCATGACCAACAAAAACCTCAAGATACCAGACCTTTTGGCATCACCTGCTTGCGCAGATGAAGTCTTACTCGAGGTATCTATTGGGGCTGAAGAACCAGGTTTTTGTAGCAGTAAGGGAAAGGTAGGCTGATGCATGAATCATTCTTCATGATCTTAACTTATGTATGTTCTTGATATTTAAATAAACTATCACATCCATACATGAACATTCCAGCATAACCAAGTCATAGAATAAATTCATTTTGTGAAGTACATCATCATTCATGAATGGTTAAAGACAAGTAACAACACAAGACACAATATCCTTTCTAAACTCCTTCTTTATTCATCTTCTTTCTGACTATTACATTCATGATTCTTCCATAACCTTAATTATCTTTCATGCGCACACTCTCACGCTTACATATGCAGATATCTATATCTCCCTCTATATATCTATCTCTCTCTCTCTATATCCCAATCCCATTACATATTTATACCCCAAAATCTAGGGTTTCAAGTTCTATTCTTATCTATCCCAAAATAACCCATTGCAATGCATGGCATAGCCAACTTCAGCTAACTGGCTATTTTCCATATTCTACTTCTTGTTCTTTATACAACTTTTCTATTGTCCTTCTATTTATTTAAAGTCACACTATCATCGTTTGTGCCTCTTTTTCTCGCTCGCTTGCTTTATCATTTCATCTTTGCGCTATCTCCATCCTTCACGTCCTTCTATGCCCTTTTGATATTCTACGCGAAACCTTCCTTCTGTGCGATTCCTTCCTACTTAGATTCTTCCCAAAGTTATATCCAAAACTGCTTGTCCAATAGGGGGTGAATAAGTATTCTATCAAATTTCACCAAATTGCTTTCCTTTCAACAATTTAAAGTTATTTAATCAACAATATACGCAAAAAAAAAAAATATAACACATGAAACACATAACACCAAGATTTTTATGTGGAAACCCAATGCGAGAGAAAACCACAAAACACCTCTCTTTATGTTCTTATGCAAGAACCAACTTACAATTTAGATTTTTTTAGCTTGATAGGCACCCACCTGTTGTAAATAAGGACACCAATCCTCTAAGTCACCAACCTGTCGCAGATAATGAGGACACCAATCCTCTCAGGCACCAACCATGCTGCAGATAATGAGGACACCAATCCTCTGAGGCCCCAACTTGTCGCAGATAATGAGGACACAAATCCTCAGTGAGATTCAACTCACCCTAGCTCCACCTTTCGACCCTGGATTTAGTTTAATTTTTTTTTACAGAATTGGATCTTTCTCTTCAATTCAAGAACAATCTGACCTGTCTCCAGTTTCGTTTCATTGAATAGTTATAGGTCCTTTTTCTTCTTTTATCATCCACGATTTTAATCGAACATAGCGCATCCTTATCTATAATTTTTTCCTAATTTCCCCTTCCTGTATGTGGATGCATATCAGTTACATTGTGGACATATCTTGACCAGATCAAAGTCTTTTCAGTTACACTTCTGTCTAAATAAAGTATGTGGACACGTAACGGTTATATTGTGGACAAATCTTGACCAAATCAAGATATAGTTAGAGATAGAAATTCTTTGACTAAATCAAACGAACCAAATCTTCCTACGAATGAGCTCCATCTCATCTCTAGAAACATAACTTAGTCTTATCAGAGAATATTCTCATGAATGATGCAACAACTCACATTCTGGTCTATAGAGCACCTACTACACAGATAGAATAAGAGCCCAAGGCTCAAGCCACAAGTCTTCATCCTGTTGCACTTTCCTTGCATTGCGGTCACCCAGTCTCTTCGTTCATCTCGACGCATAACACTATGGCATTCATCCTGCTGGCTTAAGCCCCCCCCACATATTTCATCGCAGTGCCCTCCTTTGTGCAACTTCCACATATTCCATTGCAGTCCACTTCGTTGCACTGGCTTCTTCTTGGTTCGAGGGTCACTTTTCATTGACGCCTGCAAGGGTTATTCAACTCTGTTTTCTTCAATTTAACTTCATACAATCTTGTGGTTGTATTGTCTCCTTCCAACCTTCCTCTGTATTTCTATTTACCTTTCATGCACTTCCACTACATGAGTGCCATATTGTCTTGTGTACCATATTGTTTTTGTGCCATGCACATTACATATTTGACATCAATGACAACATATGCACAAAAAACTCCCTCTTTGTCATTGATGGCAAGCAAAAGAGCCTTCTTCTCTATTATGAAAGGTGACTGCCAAAAAAATGGCCTTTATGCTATTCTATTCCCTTTCTATGTGCGCAACCGCAAGATGCTCCCCCTTTTAATGTGCACAATTTCTAGATCAAACAAGTTGCTCCCCTTTTCAATGTGCACAATTTCCAGATGAAACAAGTTTCTCCACCTTTCAATGTGCACAACTTCTAGATCAATAGCCTTTATGATATTCTCCCCCTTTGACAACAATGACAAAGAAGGAATTGGAACATTCTCTCCTCCAGGCCTCTTTATGTGCATAGAACCATCCTTAAACAAAATACCACCGAGATCCATAACAAACTTCAATTGTGCACATATACACAAAAGAAAACTTCTCCTTGATATTGCAACAAATGGGGCATTTTTAAAAGTAGTGAGCCATGTTCTTATTGAAGAAGGGAATACGAGATCACTCCCAACTTCTGTTCGAGATACTCAAAGGGTTCTCTAGGTAATGTCTTGGAAAACATATTTGCAATCTACTCTTTGGAAGAAGCATACTCTAATTTGACCACCTGATCCTGAAATTCTTCTCTGAGAAAATAATATTTTATTGCTATATGCTTAGTCTTAGAGTGTTGAACAAGGTTTTTAGAGAGATTAATATCACTGGTATTGTTACATGTGATGGAGACAGGTTGATTATAGGGAACTTGAATATCCTCAAGATTATGTTTAATCCACACCACTTGAGTACAACATGATGTTGTGGCTATATATTCGACTTCAATTATAGAGAGATAAGTGGAAGTNNNNGATGTTGTGGCTATATATTCGACTTCAATTATAGAGAGATAAGTGGAAGTTTGTTTCTTATTGAGCCAGGAAACTAAACATCTGCCAAGGAAAAATGCGCCTCCACTAGTGCTTTTTCTATCATCAATACTTTCTACTAAGTATGAATCAATATAAGCTTTGAGAATGAGGTTTGTATATTTTGGATACCACAAGCCATAATCAACAATGCCTTGTAAGTATCTAAATATTATTTTAACTACAAGACCATGGGTTTCCTTAGGATTTTCTTGAAATATGCCTACCAAACCAACTGCTTGTATGATGTCAGGCCTTGAAGCTCTGAGATAGAGTAAGCTTTCTATCATAGACTTGTACATGGTTTGATCTATTTTTGGAGCATCATCATCCTTTCTAATTTTTCAACTGATGGTCATAAGAGTGCTCATTGGTGCACAATTTTCCATGCCAAAATTCTTCAAGATTTCCTTGAGATATTTACTTTGAGATATTTACTTTGAGAAATGAAAATTCCTCTTTCTGATTGATGAATCTATAGCCCAAGAAATAAAGAGAGTTCTCCTAACATGGACATCTAAAACTCTTGTTTCATTGCAACTGCAAACTTCTTACTCATTAGTTCAATGTTACTGCCAAAAATAATATTATCAACATATACTACAATAATTAATAGGTCATTACCTTCAACCTTGATGTATAAGTTTTTTTTGGTTGTTCCCTTTTTAATACCTTGCTAGTGAAAATACTTGTCGAGTCTGTAATACTGAGCTCTTGGAGCCTGTTTTATCCCATATAGGTCTTTCTTTAATCGACATACATAATCATTTTTGTCAGTTAGTAGAAAACCTTTTGGTCACTCCACATAAACTTCTTCATGAAGGTCACCATTCAAAAATGTTGATTTTACATCCATCTAGTAGACTTGGAATTTTCTGTAGCATGCAAAAGCCAAAAACATCATGATAGCTTTAGTTCTTGCAACAGGGGAAAACATTTCTTCAAAGTCCACTCCTTCAACTTGAGCATACCCTTTGCATACCAATTTGGCCTTGTTTTTTACTATCTGTCCATATTCATTTAACTTGTTTCTGTATACCCATTTAGTTCCAATTACATTCTTCTCATTTGGTCTTGGGACAATATCCCAAGTCTTATTTTTATCTATTTGGTCTAGTTATTAATTCATGGATTTGACCCAATGTTCATCATGACTTGCTTGCATAATTTGTTTTGGTTAACTCACGGATAGTGGTGCAAAGTTTGTAGAACAAGATGTATCTATTAGTTTTCTTCTAGTTTGTACACCTGCTTCCTTGTTTCCAAGAATTTGTCTCTTTGGATGATGTTTTTGAACATACCTTGATGGGGTCTTTCGCTATGATGTTTCCATCCTATCCTCTCCTTTTGAATAATCTTGTTCTTGTTGCTCGTCCATTCCATCATCTTGTAACACATTGTTGATTGGTTCATTGTATTGATCATTATGGTGTTGATGTCTCACTGAATGAAGTGGTCCCTCATCTACCTTTATATCTATGCTCTCAATTATCTTATGGAGCCTTTTGTTGTAGCACTTGTATCCTTTACTTCTGGAGGAGTATCTTAACATGATACCTTCATCAATTCTAGATTCAAACTTACCTAAGTAATCTTCATTTCTTTTAATGTAGCATTTGCTTCCAAAATTTTTGAAGTGCTCTATTTATGCTGGTCTGCCATGCCATAGCTGATAAGGGTTTTACCACTGTTTACTCTTATGTGCTCTTTATTAATAATGTGAACAAATTCTCCCCAAAATGTTTTAGGTACTTAAGATTCATCAATCATGCCTATTCCATTTCTTAAACTGTTATGTTCATCCTTTCTACTACTCCATTCTGCTAAGGGGTTCTGGCAATAGCAAATTGTCTGTTGATCCCATGATTTTCAAAGTAACTATTGAATTCATTAGAAGTGAATTCTCCTCCTCTGTCTGATCTTAGACACTTTATTTTTAAATCCATTTCATTTTCTACCTGTGCTCTGAATATTTTAATTTTTTCAAAAACCTCAAATTTATGCTTCAACAATACAACCCAAGTCATTATGGTATAGTCATAAATTAACAAAATGAAATATCTTTCACTTCAAGGTGATTGTTTAATAGTAGGGCCACATAGATCTATATGAATTATATCAAGAGGTCGAGTGGTGGAGTGTTCTCTTACCTTGAATTGAACTCTTGACTGCTTTCCAAATTGACATGATTTACAGACAGTATTCCCAAGTTTGGAAATTTTAGGCATATCTCTCACAACATATTTTCTTCTTATCTTAAAAAGATAATTAAAGCTAAGATGACCTAGTCTTTTGTGCTAAAGCCAACTCTCATCAATTTTACCAATGCAATCTTTTTCTTTTCCTTCTTCTAGAACATACACATTCCTTGAAGTTCTTACTTCTTTTACAACAATCTTCCTTGTATTCACATCCATTACTTTACAACCTTTTGAATGGAAGAGAACATTGTGTCCTTGGTCAAACATTTAACTTACAGTTAACAAGTTATGTTTTAGACAATCTACATACAACACATTTTGTTCTTTGGTATTTCCCTTCTTATCCTCATCTAGTACAATAATTCATTTTTCTCTAATTCTAGACGGAGCATTGTTTCCAAAAGTAACATTACCACCTTTTTCTTCAGTTAGGAATTCAAACATACTCTTGTCTCCTGTCATGTTCTTGGAGCAACCACTATCAATATACCATTGATTTTCTTGATTTTTGGCATATAGAGCTAGTCCACAATTTTCTTTGTTTTTATTTTCCTTTCGACAAACCTTGGTAAAATCTTCTTATTTGATAGGAAACATATTGATTCTCCATTCACTTTCCTTGTGTCCAAAATTATTGCATATGTGGCATTCAAGGTTATTTAGTAGAGGGGAGAAGGAATTTTGATACACAACCATTCGAGGTTTAGGGATTCTCATTCCTACATTTCTGTTATGTCTAAAATTCCTACAACTCATAGCCTTATGTCCAAAGTTGTCACAAGAGAAACAATATCCATAGAAAAAATTTGGATTCCTTGGAATGAAAAATTTACTTGTAGGAATCATTCTTTGTTATTGAGCTTGATAAGATTCAGGCACCTGTTGCTTCCTTGCTTCATATTTGTTTGCATAGTTGGGTTGATCCAACTCTGACTACTTCTTCATATCATCTTTTGAATTGTTAGGCTGACCCTTGAGAGCTTTTGTATAACTTGTAGGTTTCTCACTAGTTGCATGTTGGTGCTTGATTCACCTTTGAAAATTTTTAGACTTTCCTTTTATCCTAGCCCTGTGTTGTCATTTGGTGATCTCTGATTCCTAAGAATGTTATCTAGAGTTTTTGATCCTTTTATGAATTTCATTTGAGTCTTGGATTTCTTTATATCCTTTCTTAAAACAACTATTTTTGCTTCTAGTTTGTCGCAAATTTTCTCTTTTTGTTTTATCTGATTCATCAATATTTCTTCCCTTCTTGTGGCCTCTTCTAGCAGGATTTTTAAGATGATCATATATTTTCTGATCTCATTGTCTTTTTATTTATAAACTATAAATTTTCTTTTCTTATTCTATTATTTTTATTGAGTCGGGAGATTTCCTCTAGAGAACTAATGAGTTCTCCTTCCATGTCTACTACAACTTCACATTCTTCTATGTCTGTTTTTTTTATAAGGTTTGTGTTGCTCCAAAGCCATGAGAATTTGTTCATCTTGAATTATGTTTCACTCATGTTCTTCTTCTTTAGTGTTTGAAAAGATGCTGCTATCCTCTTTTGAATAAAAACTGTTTGTTTTAAAAAATGTTTTTCTTTTGAAACTCCCTAGGTTTATCCTTGCCTTTTCTTTCTTTTTCATTGGTGTTGTTTTATTTGAAAGGACATTTAGATGCAAAATGACCAACTTTACCACAATGAAAGCATTTGAATGGTAACATACATTTATGTTTTTTGGAGCCCCTCTTCAGTTTGCTTACAAAGTTAACTTCTTCTTCATCTGAGAAGTGTTTTGATGAATCATGATCTTGGGATGTTGAAGATTTGAC
>CBVK0100364798.1:0-12440 GCA_900067695.1 Picea abies
ATCACGGTTTCTCACAAAGGTGCCTAAATTAGGAATAAGGCATATCAGGTAGGTTTTTAGAAACCGGGCATCAAGGAGAGTATCCAAGTCATATGTTGATCAAGAACGTTATGATTTAGCTGCGAAAAATGGAAAGCAATGAAGGGGAATAAGACGACACTTCAGGTGACGAATCAACATCACAAGTAGCGATGAAAGGTAAAATGAGATTGATGCCAACTAGGAACATGACAGAGGTCAATCTAATCAAGATGCACATCTCAGAGGAAACACCTGCTAAGTTTGTGAAGAGCGAGAATACAACTAGATTAAGGAAAAGGTACTTACACCAAACCATTATGCAATATACAAATGTGAAATATAGTTACCAAGAATTAGGAAAAAACATGAAAAAGACTTACATCTATGAAGTTGTATGGGATTTTGGCCTAGACTTGGGCGAGAGGGAAGACTGAAAGAGGAAATCGATAGAGATAAATTTGAGGCTTAGGGGTAGGCCTACGGTACAGGTGGATCTGATATCCTTGGGAGCTTCAGACCTAACATAAATAATAATTCAGGGTAATATGCTTCCTCATAAAGGGAATCTTGGGTAAGAATCAAGGTCAAGGCTTTGGTTAATGATCAAGAGATTCCCCCACTTGCATCTCAAGGATGAAGCAGTCAGGTGAATGAAATGGCTAGATGAACATCATCTCGCAAAACATAAAAATGAGATCATTCGAGTGATCAAAAGGAGAGTTTACAATACACTATAAACATTATATTCCCTACCTTTAAGTAAAATCATGGATGAGTGTTAGGTTCTTCAACAATAATGATTCGTGGCTATAGATAAACATCTTGATACTGCATGTGCCAAGTCTCAAATCAAAAGATAGAGGATTTATTTTATGATTAAGACTTAGAGTTTGAAACAAAAGAGTAGGATCTGCATGCCAAAGCATAAATATGAAGACATGAAGCACCACATGAAGCATGAATATGCATAATTTGAATTATCAATTAGAAAAATCATCAACAACAAACTCATTTATGACAATCATTAATCAGGATGAAACCCCCAACTCCCTCAAGGTAGACAAACAATTAACATTAGGTTGGAGCAATAAAGGATTAGGCATTAGGGGTGAAACTTTTAGTAGGGGGTCCCTTTCCTTTCGCTTGTAAAATAAAAAGTAAAGGGGGGTTGTTGTGGCCNNNCTTTCCTTTCGCTTGTAAAATAAAAAGTAAAGGGGGGTTGTTGTGGCCTCAATAGAACCAAATATCCTTTTGCATTGGAGTCTCCATTTTTTTTATGGAGAAATAACCCTTGCAAAGAGGTGAGAACTCCCACAAATATTCCCATCATCTGAGATAGACTATAGGATAGACAACAAAAATTTTTTCCCTAGATCTATTAGATTTTTTTCTATTTTATGTTGGGAGATAGAATGGGATACCTGATTACTGATAATAGTTATCCTCAGGTATTCCTGGTTGATGTTGCTCCAGAGATCCAACTCCATCTCCTACAACGTACTTCCTACACACAAAGAGACAAAAATATCGATCCTCAAACCTCTTCAAGCATTAGTAAATTGAAAATCCAATCTAAATCTAATTTGAGCTACTCAAAGAAATAACATATTTAAATACACTAGCATTGGAAGGGGAAAACCATACAGATCTATATTAAAATTGGATAACATGTACATCAATCAATAGTTTACCTTGAGTCTTGATTGATATTCTCCTTGGCCCTTGCACCATCTCCTCACTATCCCTCACACAAGAAATGCAGACATGATATGAAGACCAAATATGTGGATGAGATTCGTTGAAATCTTGTATAATAATTTACTTGGATTCTTCCTCCCCCTTCTCCCTTAGATTGCTTTCTTTATATAGAATGATGGAGGAGACTAGGGGATGATTATATATATCTATAACGCAATGAACTCTAAGTATATGGATGATTATATATATCTATAACGCAATGAACTCTAAGTATATTACAGGTTTCGAACATCATATAATAAGAGAAACAACTCACTGAATGTTGATTTCCTCATAATGTATCAATTCTATAAGGTGAAAAAGGCGGTTGTAGGCTATAATGATGCAACTTACACCCAGTCATGTGATACTAGTGATACATCCCATGATCATTCACACGCTACTAAACGATCAGATAGCAACCTCCCTCAAAATCTATGAAATCCAAAGAAGAAGAGTGTATCTTAGCATGAAAATGTCACTAGGTCCTCCATGTGTCTCTATGGTGGAAAATATAGCTATAACATGATGCCTTATTGTGAGACATCCTAACTTCCAGGGATGAAATAATAAGATCCTTGATAAGAATTAGAAATTCTATGGTAGTTACAAAATTGATGATTGGAAATGCCACCCCCATACATAATAAATGGGAAAACATCATCCAAAGGAAAAAAAAGTGAAACAAGTTTCTTAAAAAAATCCTCCTTTTACCATGTTAAAAGGGATGTCAATGCCACCGTTGATCGTTGGGACAATATAGCCATGATGAATACAATATAGATATCAACCTTGAACTAGGAATCCTTATGAAAAATCAGGTTTGTATCATTCTTCATATCGCTTAATGATCGCTTAATGATCCCCTTGAATTATTTCTAATTCACATCATCATTTATTAACACATGATCAAGTGGACACAATATAATTCCCTTTTCCCTGATATGGGATCTTGCAGGAGGACACACTATATTACTTGTAGAATGTGGACATTAATCAAATACCTAGGTATTGAAGAGCCTAAATTTTTACTTCTCTCTTGTCCTGGGATAATGGTGAGAGTAGGTGATAGGACTGGGCACCTTGAAAACATCAATTTGGTGGGATTCAAACCTCTAATATGCAAGAAATTTCTCTTTGGGATAATTGTTGGCATCATCTACATTGGTATCAATATTATATCTATCTCAAGGGATTTGGATTTGAAGGAAAAAATCACTTCAAATTTTGGCTCAGGTATTATAATTTAAAATATTAACTATAAGCTTCATTCACAAGTGGCTTCTCCTCTAGTTTCACACTAGAAGTTGAAGCCCCCTATTTCAGGGAATTTTGTAAGTTCTATAGCTACTATGTTGGTTTATAAATTCCTTTTTGAGTTCGCATATGGATTCCTTTCTAACTTGGCTTTATGGGACAATGCCACTTCAAATTTTGTTTGGGCTATTATATTTAAAAATATTAACTATAAGCTCCATTCACAAGTGGATTCTCCTCTAGTTTCACACTAGAATTTTAAGCCACCTATATCAGGAAATTTTGTAAGTTCTATAGCTACTATGTTGGTTTCTAAATCCCTTTTTGAGTTAACATACGGTGTCAAGACTACACTCATAGGAAATTGGACACAAAGAATACATATTTTAGGTTTTTTCTCATCCTTTTCCTCTGATTATGGGATTCTTGCTAAATCCCCACCCCTATATTTTATCTAGTTGGTACCTTTCTTCATGTTTGGATAGTTTTAGTGGAACTCATTTGATTTCCTCTAGAGTAAGTTTCAATCCAGGTTCAATTAAAATACATGTCTTTGTAAGTTTAATATTAAGGAATTATTCTAAGTTGAATTGGGGTAAGTTTAAATATTGTGGGGTCTCCAACAAAGGTGTGTTGTAGTATAACTAAATTCTTATTAATAATTAATATATGTAATCATTAATATTTGTAATTGACTATTGTAAATGGTGTGTCTCTTCATTGAAAGCTCTATATAATGTCGATCATTCATTGATGTAAGAAAGACTGTAATAATATATAATAAATATATATTGTATATATCCATTTCCAATGGATTTCCTCTAATTGGTATCAAAGCCAAGATCTTGGCATATTTTTTTTTTATTTTTTTTAAGCATGCATTCTATTCCAGCGTATGTCCTTTCTCTATGTGAAGAAATTTTTGAATGGAAGATTAAAAATAAAAAATGAAATACAAATCATTCTTTACGTGGAGGATAAGATTTATAAGTATTCACATAAAAAAGTGAAAATGAAAAACATAAAAGTAATGTTTCTTTACATGGAGGGTAATATTTCTAAGTATTGACATAAAATATAATAACTTGTGAATAAGAGAGACTAAAATATCAGTTAAAAAAAAAACATAGACGTGGAATAAAATGTGTATCTTTATGAGCCTCTAAAGAAACCAAAGCGAGTGAAACAAAAGGTGTAGAATAAAAAATATATTGAATGGAAAAATGAGACATTTAGAAACTTTGAGGAAGGTGTCAGATGCCACATGCATAATGTCATCCAACACAAGAAATACATCACCCAATAAAGAGATAAATGATGACGTAAATGAATTAAAAACCTCGGTGTCATATATCTCCAACAAACTCAGTAAGATCTCTAACAAACTCAACAATATAGATAAAATTTACAAAAAAATTGATGAGATGGATGATTTCTCCAGAAGACTCAGTGACATGGAAAAAGGATTAAAGGTGTGGGGTGAAAACCATAATGCACTCAAATCCCATGTTACATCATTGGAAAATGAGAACAGGGAATTAAATAGAATTAGTTTCCACTCTCACCACTCCTTTTTTCTGCCCCTCAAACATTCGTCCAATTTGGGATCCTTTAACCTATTTACACAGAAGATGATATTCAATGTACCAATACTTGATATAGAAGATGGAAGGGAAATCACAAGATGGATTAATTGACTAGAACACTATTTTTCAGTTACATAAGATGTATGATAATGAGGAGAAAATTAACTTTGCATCATTACACTTAGATAAGATAGGAAGTGACTAGTTTATATGGTGACACTCAAAATACCAATCAAGGTAATGAGAGACATTTTTTTTGGATATTTCACAACATCAAGGAAAAGGAATTATTTTCCAAACACACTCAATTACAACAGGTAGGAATGGTGGATGAATTCTTTAATGATGTGTTATCTATCCATGTTATTGATTTATCATATGATTACCTCCTACAAATTTCCATATCGAGATTTAAGGAAGATATCAGAAACAAACTTAAACTAATGGATATCAAGGATGTGGAGCAATTGTGATTAAAATCCATGGTGGAAGAAGAAAAAATATTTTTCTGTCAGCGACCTCCTTTGTCTCATTCTGAAGAACCAAGCTCAAAGTTTACTCCCACTTGCAAAGGGACTCAACCACCTAACATAGAAGATGAAAAAAATCGGTGTTTTATATTTCATGCACCTAACTGGCGGTCATCCCACAAATGCAAGGGAAAAATATTATATATGTGTGAGATAGAGAGTAATAGCGACAGTGAAAAATATTCATAATATTCTAATGAGGAATCAAAAAATCCAAAAAAATCTAGCCATCAAAATAACAATGCTTTGAGGATGAAGCATTTGAAGGAGGAATGACTTGTAGTATAACTGAATTCTCATTAATAATTAATATATGTAATCATTAATATTTTTAATTGACCATTGTGAAGGGTGTGCCTCTTCACTAAAGTATGTATATAATTCCAACCATTCATTGGTGTAAGACTGACTGGAATAATATATAATAAATATATATTTTATATGTATAATCCCATCAAGTCTCCTCCATGTGGTCATTCCCATTGTTGTAGTTGACTATTTATAATTTTTATACTATGGAAGACTATAGATGATTACCTTTTGTTATATCTAAATCTGGAACTTTGTTTTGGGTTCTGAAAGTTTCCCTATTACTTTTGGTGTAAATAATTATACAATTGATCCAATCAATGTTTCCCTATTACTTTTGGTGTAAATAATTATACAATTGATCCAATCAATGTTTTTAGTTTGATTCTAGAATTTAGAGTTCAAGGGGGAATTTTCTTCCTTTAGATGAGGAAAAAGACCCCCTAACCTATCCATTCTTCAAGAGCCTTGTAGAATCAAGACCTGTAACATGGACAACATAGAACTTTCATAATTTAGAGTAATTTTGTGAAGGAATGAGGAGGGAATACATTTCAATAAGACGACCCTAGTTTAATTCACAACAAATATCAATGAGATTGAGCACCACTATATATCATGACATATTCATATCATGAATATGTTAATTCCCTAAAAGAAAAGAATCATCATCCTAGAAGCTGAATGTAACATGGTGAGGATCATCACCCTAAATATGCATAAGGAATCTCATACTTTAGCCTCCAACAATTGAGCATCTGAAAATTATGTGCAAGTGAATTTCAAAGAAGAAGAAATGGTTCATCAACTCAAATAGCCAATGAACCTAGAACAATACAACTCCCTACCCACTAGCGTGGAACAAGATGAAGCAAACAATAATAAGGTATTTTATTGAATCATATGTACTTTAAAGTTCTTAGAATCCATGATTATTCATCAAGCAAGCCACCGACAATAATACCTAGAATAATCTTCATGTAGTATTTTTTTAACTTCTTTTTGTAGCAATAGATGAATGTCTAGTATTAATTTTGGAACTCTGGAAAATATATTTGTAATTGTTTTTTTCTATGCTACATCCCTGTATTAATATAATATTTTTTTCTTGTTAAAAAACAAACAAATTATTTACACAGTAACTTTCTCAATCTAGAGAAATACAACCTTCCAATTCCTATGCATATCCTTGAATTCATAGTATAACTAATCTACTTGATGGCCTTTCTTCCAATCACAAAATACATCACTATTTGTGATATTCTCATTCAAGTATATATACATAATTCATTTTTGATAAGTTATACTTGTTACTTTAAAAGCATATAACTCTACTCTACAAACAAATTAGAGTTTCAGGGTGCGAAAAAATTCCCCCTTTTTCCATATTTTCCTCTACATCATATCCCTATTTGATATGATGAAGCAAACAATAATCAAATAGTAACTCCATACTTTCCCCTTTTTTCCATAACTCCCTACCCTCTGGTGTAGGAAAAGATGAAGCAAACACTAATAAGATATTTTATTGAATCTTATGTACTCTAAAGTTCTTAGAATCTCAAAACTATTCATCAAGCAAGCCACCAACAAGAATACCTGGAATGATCTTCATGTAGTATGTTTTTAAATTCTTTTTGTAGTAGTAGAGGAATGCCTAGTATTAATTTTGGAACTCCGAAAAATATATTTGTAACTGTTGTTTTCTATGCTACATCCCTTTATTAATATAATATTTTTTCTCTTGTTAAAAAACAAACAAACTATTCATACATAACAACTTTCTCAAACTAGAGAAATATAATAGAACAATAAGAGAAGAGTCAAGGAATTCTCCCTTCCAATTCCTATGCATATCCTAGAATTCATATTGTAACTAATCTACTCGATCTCCTTTGTTCCAATCAGATAATGCATAACTATCTGTGATATCCTCATTCAAGTATCTACAAATTAGAGTTTTAGGGTGGGAACAATTTTCCCTTTTTCCATTTTTTCCTCTACACCATAACCCTATATGAGTTTGGCTAATCCTTGTTCTTTGAGTAGTTACAGTCAATCCTAAATTGTAATTTCCTCACCTAGAGATACCTTTAAGACTTATCCAACTATGGAATTCCTTTTTCATTAGTGAACAAATTTCAGCCAAGCTCCACTCTGATTCTTAGAAACTGGTATTACCTCCTAGGTAGTCCATATTCAAACATGATCTAATCAAGCCTTCCATTATCCGATTTCAGTGTGCATAACATCATTCTCTATATCATTTATTACTTGGGGAACTTCATTGATGGAATCAACATAATATAACAACAAAGATAGCCTAGAAAATTTAATTAAGATGAAGTATATTCAACATATTAATCATATGAAATTGAAATTTATTGAAATATTCCTCATCAAGAAGATTCAAATGAATTATAAAGTAATGTCCCCTTCCAATTGATCATGATAGAGGATGTCTCAATAGACTATATGACTCCCATAGGCTACAATCAACAAGGAAAAAGGGAGTTAAGGAGGTTTATTTGGTGTCACTAGGTTAAAAGAATACCAAATCCTAAAAGTGACATTACATAAAATAAATAATTATGTTTAATTGGAATTGGAGGGAAAATAAAGTGAGCGTTTGATTTGGTCAAAAAGGGGAAATATATAGAAGGACCAAAGGAAGTATAAATAGAGGGGTAACCCTCTGCTTTGGTATTATGATTTGATCTCTTATCGATGTCCTCTTTGAGCCAAGTTTTCATTAAGATTTGGAAAAACCCTTCCATTTTGGTTTAGTTTCGGTGGTGCAACATCCACCCTAGCTAGAAAAGGAGGACGATTCATCTATAGTCCTCATTTGAGCTCATTGTGGTGTTTGGTTTCATATTAGAGAGAGGTTGGATGTATATCGTCTTGTGTAGAGAATTTGCAACATTTTTCAGATAAGAACAATCATCAAATCTGCAGGTTCCAAGAAGTTTTAATGTAAAAGTGGAAGGATATATCCCCACGAGTTGAGCATGGATTGTCTCGTGAGGCCCCACTAGATCTCCAATAGTCATCCCACAAGGACCTCTTCAAATTAGGGGTTTTCATAGTTCAGTGGATCGATATTGAAAGGGTTGCAAGAGGGATTGAAAGGCCACTTGCAGAGAGGGAATTACTGGAGCAGAGAAGGGTTGGGCTTGGAGAGACTTGGATCAATGGAAATGATGGATTGGCATCATTCTAGGTTTTGTTATTAGTAGATTTTGAAGCTTGTTGGAAACCATTAGATTTTTTTTCTTAGGAGTATTTCACCATTGTTATTACAACCATTAGATATCATTGTATTACTAAGATTTGAGAAGTTTCCATCCATAATAAGATTCCATGCTTATCTGGTCTATATTTTGTGTAATGTATGCATGCAATATGTTTGGTAATATTCCTATTTGAGAAAACTATTTGTAAGAAGTTAACACCATTATTAATACAAGTGTTGGCACATTTAGATGAGAAGAAATAACAATTTTGGGATAGAACAACATAATATTCACACCTAACCTAGTTGGGGACATTACAATGGTATTAGAGCTAGTGATTCTGTTATCCTATAACCACATTGATTCCTAGGAAGAAAGGGCATGGAGGATAGCCCATTCAAAAGTCACTAGAAAGAGAAATAGAATCCATCCAAACAAAATCAAAAGGAGAAGAAGTAAGGGGAAGAATGATAGACAACCATGATGGGGTTATGCTCTAAATATTAAAGGATTCAGTCAAGGGACAGAATGAGGTATCCCAAATACAAGAAGAAACTACAAGGTTACAACATCAGACCCTTAAGGTGCTCACATAATTGGTGGGCCAACGAGGGGATACAAATGGTGCAAGTCAAGTAGGACCTAGTGGATCCCATTAGGGAAACGTGATACACAAAGAGTAGCAATAACCATACCCCAGTTCATAACAGGAGCCTAAGGGTTCCTAGATCCCTATTACCAACATTCTTGATAGGCCAACCTATAGAATCACAGGAGTATCCATATTAGGATCTTGATGTAAAATCCTCACTTGGGGAGTATGATATGATAGATGAAGATATCCAAGATAAATTGTCCTACCTGTACTTTCACACCCTCAAAAGAGGAACAAACCAAGGGAGTGGAGCAGAACAACCCAAAGTCAACAAAATATTGACCTCATGTGGAAGGTGGGAAGGCTGACTATTCCACCCTTTGACAGATATTCCAAGAGAAGAGACAGAGCATGGGTGAAAAAAATTGCCACTTACCTCCAACTTAACCCAATGACCGAGGCTAAAGAAATTAAGTATGCCACGCTACACTTGGAAGGAGATGCTTATGAGTAGTTGTACCATGGGTTGGTGACATTAGTGAATGCCAACGTCACTCCATATGTAGAATTCGCTCATATTTTGATGGACATGTTTGATAGTAAGGATCCTGAGACACACTTTATGGCATTGGCACAGTCGAGACATAAAGGTGCACTAGATGCATACATCACATATTTTCAAAGGATGGAAGTCATGGTGACAAATATTTCTTAACAATAGTTGGTGATGTTGTTCATGGAGGGTCTATCTGAACCCCTAAGAGGATGGGTAAATTCCTTTAGAAAAAGCACACTCCAAGATGTCATTAGGAAGCTTCGGGATATAGAAGACAAAACCCCAGAGAAGAAATTGGAAAAAAAAATCATCCCACAGAAGGGATAGGTGTCAAAACCTCTCTAGAAGACATGGACGGGGAAGGAAAGGTTGGATGAGAAAAATCAGAGAGAAATAAGGAGGAAGAATCTTTGCTAAAGTTTAAAGGAGTCGTGGGAACCAGATCATTGATGTATGGGAAAATGTAAAGTCCATTATATTGAGGTATTTTCTTATGAGGAGGATGATGGTGATGATAAAGGTATTGAACATGACAATGGTGAGTCATCACATGCTACAGAGTAGGATCCATTTCAAGATATCCCCAAGGGGGTAACCATTTCCACACTTTTAGGAGTCCCTAAATACTACACCTTCAGGGTCAGAGGTATTGTGCATGGAAAGAGGGTTACAATTTTGGTTGATGGTGGAGCCACCCACAACTTCAACGATGATGCACGTGCCACTAGGAGACAAATACTTGAGGAGTATTTTGAGGGATTCAATGTGGTAGTTGTTATAGAAATATTTTCCTCACCCTATGCAAACTTGCACAAAAGGCCTTTTTCCATTTCACTATGCAGACTTGAGGTCCCTTTTTGCAAATACGAGAGCTAAAAACATTATTTTTCCACATATATGGGCCCTACATATTGTACAACATGCCTATATGTAGGTTACACCACTACAACCGACATACATTGGGATTTGTGCCCAAAATTAAAAAATGGTGTCTGGTTTCCATGTCATGTCATGAGATCCATGATTCTTGACCTTCCATATACTAGAAACATTTTGAATCGACCCTTCAATTCCACTTGAAGGCTACAAATGGGCCAAATCCGAGCCATGGAAAAGAGGAGAAGAATTCAACTTTGATAGAAAAGTTACTCTGGAGAAATTATTCTAAACACATTGTTCAACCCCCAAGCTCTTCCCTACATAATTGAGAACCTCGTTGTCTCTCTTATATGAGCTTTCCTTTGGTGGAGGATTGAAGTGGTGGAGGCCCAGCTAGAAGGGACTTAGTTTCTTAGTTTTGAACTGTGACGACACAAAATTTTGTAATTCATTCAGTTCTGTTGATTACATTTTAATAGAAATACTCTTTTCTCGTCCAATTAATATCTTGCAAATATTTGAATTGTTTTTCCATGGGCGTATTTTTTATGAATGTTAATGGATTATGTTATTGAATGTGCTAATATTATATATTATCATCATATGCTTGTGTTTCTTGTTCGTTGAGGACAAGTTGTAAGTGTATTGCTTTGAGTCAAGTGCTCAATGGTGGACTTCATCGAACGTCTGGGACGAGGTAGGCCTTTTATCTTGTCTTGCTAGCATATTTGTTTATATATAATACCTGAGATTCGAGTTGATTTCTGTAGTCATTTCCGTCTATTGTGGTTTCCCCCTAGCCAAAGAGAGATCTTCCTCGTAAAAGAATTAGTGACCATACTGGGGAAAGAATCTTCTTTTTCAGGGTTTGGAGTGTTTTTCTCCTTAGATTTCTCTCGTTTATATTGATTTTCTTGTCGTATAACTGCTTGACAACCTCTATTCATTCTGAGTCTGAGTTTCTTAGCCTTCTCCTTATCCTATCTTTGTTTTGACACATATACGTGAGTTTTTTCCTAACAGTCACGTACATAAGCATGTTGTCCTTCTACAAGAAGCGTATATACGCGCTTTTCTCCTGAACAGTCACATACATCACCCTTTGTTGATTGGTTGTTGGGTTTGATGGTTGTTGGGTATGTTTTGATTATTCTTGAGTCTTCTTGGGTCTCTGTTAGGACTGTTAAGTGTCTGTGGAATGAGAGGAAACCTTTCTTTGGTTGAATTTTTGGGCAGTTCCTTTCTCATCATCCTTTTCATTTGATTTTCCTTGCATCTTGGGCTGGGTGTTTTCTTCTTCATATCCTACTTGGTTTGTCTTTATTTACATACAATAGATTTTTTATATCAAGTTGTTGTTTAGTCCTTGCATTTTCATTCTTTTATATTGAAAATACAAAAATATTAGGTATTTTACATTGTTGGCATTTGATCTTTTGAGTCTTTATCATTGATATTAGTACATGTAAAGAAAGATTGCTTTTTATTTGGAATTGCAAAACTAAGTTGAGAATTGCATTTTGAAAAGCATATAATTTATTGGGAATTGAAGTTAAGAATTTGCATTGTATTCATATTCATTTATTTTACTTGTTGAGTCATAACATCACTAGTTTCATGACCGCACCTTTTTGAGTAAGAAAGGCCACTAAACGTAATGCTATAATTTAAAATTGATTAGTAACGATTTTCTTTTTCTAGGGTGCACAAACTAGCTTAGGATTTAGAGCCTTG
>CBVK0100364799.1:1238-12437 GCA_900067695.1 Picea abies
GGTGACAGTGGGTGGGGAAGCTCCTGTTACGTCGGTTTCAAGCCTTGACTCAAGCCCTTGGACCTTTCCTACAAACCGTGCGATAACATACCTCATGGAGCAAGGCCCACTACTTTCCGGAAGCCAGCTGATGTGGTGGATTCCATGTGCAAAATTGTGACCATCTGTGGTGGTGACTGGATTTTCCATCTGTGCAAAGGGTCTTGTTGGTCATGTAGTCTCTCGGCACTCCATATCTGCAACCTAAGGGCCTCGAGACATGATCTCCTTAGTTATCCACAAAATGGGGATAACAACCCCGATTTCCCCAAGTCCTAACCATCTTGAATACTAAATATGCATCAAAACCAAATGCTTAGTAGAAAAGGATTAGGGCATTCTAGGTTTTACTCAAACTTATACTTGCAAATGTAGGGTTAGGCATAAGTTTCTTTATACTTGCCTATAAACAGGCATTACTCCCATAAGGTAAAGTGGCTAAGGTTAGGGTTAAAGCATCTAAGCTAGGTAACGTCATCTAGTAGCTTGTAACTTCGTCTAGGTAAGCTACTAACACTCTCGCCTTTCTAGCTATGCTATTGCTATGGTACACTTGTCGATTACTCCAACTTACTCCTTTAGCGTGCATAAAGTCCCCCCCCTTGGCCTTTTATAACCCTCTACACCTTTATAAGTTTTAAGATTCATTTATGTAACTCTAACCATAACATCAATTAATTATTACAACCAATAACCTCTTAACCTAGATTAAATCCATTAACCTAAGTTCCACTTTAATCCCCTTAACATTATACTAATGTTATTCAACATATTAGTATTAAGCACTAATATTAACCTTATAAAGAACATTAACATTTTGAAATTAATATATATAAATTCTCGATCCTTATTTTTTTAACTTATATATATAAATAAGTATATAAGTGATAGTTTATTATTATATACCATATAAATATTAGTATGACATAAATAAACCTTAATATTAATATTTAATATTAATCAGTGTTCCATGGGGACACGTCCCCCAAGGTTGGGTGTGCGCACCCTATGTTTCCCACGCACCGGGGATTGAGGGACTTTTGGGGAGTCATCTCCCCATGTCCCCCTTTTGGGGAGACGCAGGGAGTCTCGGGGGGACGTGACTCCCCAGGATGGGGGATGTGACTCCCCAAAAAGGGTGTGTGTGGGCGTCCCCCTTAAAAAGGGGGACTTTTGGACGTCCCCCCTCGAAAGGGGGACCCCTGGGTGACCCCCCAGAATTTTTTCCTAATAAGGCTAAAAAATTAAAAATTAAAAAACAAAAATATAAAAAAAGAAACAATTCATGAAATAATTACAGATAGATGAGGAGGAGGAATCGGGTAATTTGCAACATGGTTTGCTTGGTGTGCCATTGGTTACTCATGAGAGTGACTCTGACTCAGAGACAGATAGTGACATTCCCTTTGATGGTCATGATGACTTCATGCAGCAGATGGATGTAGACGACCAGTCAATGAGATCAACTCCATGATGCTCATTTTATTTTCAATGTTTATTGTCCATTATTAATTTTTGGTTTTAACTTTTGAGTCTTGACTCTAGATACTGATGACCTCACTCTTTACTATTTTTGAGTTTGAGTAATTCCAATTTACTATTTCAGACTTTAGTATCTACTATTTTGCTTAGTACTAATTAGATTCTAGAATGATGAATGATGAGTATCAATATTTTACTATTTCTGTTTCATTTATGATTTATGAATCAATGTATTTCATTACTGAATTTGAATTTGAATCATGTTTATATCATTTACAAATTTAAATTTTCAACTTTGTAGTATTTAGTATTTTGATTTTACTGTTGAATTTGCATGGAATGATTTTTTATTGTTGAAATTTTATCATTATTATTTTTATTTTTAAAATTAAATATATGTGTGTGTGTGTGACGTCCCCCCGTCCCCCATTTCTCTAAAATCCCTAAAATTTGGGGGTGCTTCCACACATCCCCCCTGTGCGTCTCCCCAAACCCGCATTCCCCCTGTCCCGGAGCCTTGGTGGAACATTGATATTAATATTTAACATAAATAAACCTTAATAATGTTTAACACCTTAATATAAACATTAGGATAATTTTTTAATTTATAAGACCTTTATACACATATTTATCTCATTTTATCATAGCTCTCCCTCTTGTGAGAAGTACTTGGTCTGAAATTTTCACTACACTTGGAGTATTTTGCCTCTTGTGCTATGGAATAATGTTTTTTGGTTATGGTTTGATGATGATGATGGTGCACTATCTCTAGGAGGTCATTCTCTTGCTTTTATGGAGGTTTACTTCGGCATGTTAATGCTTTTTCTTGAATGGTATGGTCTCTTTACTTTGTTATTATCATTTGTAATTCAAGATAAGGTTGTTTTGGCAAAGGCTAGATAGGGAGTATAAAGATATGCACCCCTATCCTAGTTTCCACCATAATTGTTAAGCTTTTAAAGTTATTTTGCAAGGGTTTAGTTGAGGAAGTAAGAGGATTTACACACCTCATATTCAAACCCTAGCTAGGCTACTTGCCTTGGGAAGTAAGAGGGTTTACACCCCCAAGGATTTAGTAACCCTAGCTCTTTCTTTTTGACCCCATTTACCCATAAGTAAAGGCACTAGTCTTGCATTGGAGAAACAAAATATTGCATTGGGAAACGTTATTTCTCGTCATTTTTACTTCTTGCAACTTGGATTATGTTCTTTGTGCCTTCAGAACCTCACAAACACTAGGGCGTCCCATCAAAGGGAAACTTATTGCTGCTGTTAAAAAATTGCATCTTCAGCCATTAGGGCTGCAGAAACCCTAAATCATTTGCTTGAATAACTCCCTAATCAACCATTGGAATATGCCCAAAGTTTGCACACTTACTCTTCCTGGTCTAGCGCATTTATTGGCAAAGTTTGGAGGGTTTTTAGTGGTTGATTATCTTGCTGTAATGCATTGAATGTTACAGCCATAAGGCTGATATAATTGGCAGCAGACAAGTGTTTACAACAGCCTTATCTTTTCATGCTAGAATACTGGTTTTTCATCTTGAGTTTAACTAGTCATTAACTAGTCTTTCTCTTGTATCTTCTACTTGATCTCTAGCATTTATTTTGCAGCTTGTAATGTCATTTTATTGCTGATATACATTGTTACTAACAGCTGCTTTTAGGGACTCCAAGCTTAACTTGCTTGTCCAAGTGATTATATTGCAATACATGCTTGTTTTTCTTGTGTCTCGGGCAGGTATTTCACCATTTGCAGGTTACTCAACATACTTGGAAACCCTTGGACCTTCCCAAGACTTCATTCCAATCCTTTTTCATCATTTAGATTTGACCTCTAGGGACTCCATCTGCATCTTCATCTCATTCCCCCTTGGGTCACCAGGATTCCCCCCTTGAGGTGATTACTTCACCTCTAAAGTGACGGGGACACCTGCCTAAGGTGACAGTGGGTAGGTGACCTCTTAGTTGTCGCCATTTAGTGGTTGGGTCGAGCTTTTCCCAACCTACAACTTGTGCGATAACATTTTGGCACCGTTGTCGAGGAGGATTTTGAATCCTCTTCGGAACCTCGACAACACTTTGGCAAGCTATCCCAAAGCCTTTCCCTTAGCTTGCCTGGCGAATCCACCCAAGGAGCGTTCCCTTTCCACCTTTCTTGATGAGCTCATCTTGAAGCTCATCTGGCAACTACACCTTCCCATAACCCTTCCTTTCCCAAACCTTTCCCCCTAGGAAGTTCAAGCCTTTTAAGGTTTACCAAAGAAGGCATCCTCTCAAGTATCCCATTGTTAAAACCTTTTTCCATAGTACCCTTCCTCTTGCTCCAATGGCTCACCCTTTGGAAAAGGACCTCTACAAACCTCTCAACATGTCCAACATCCAAGGATACCCTAATACCATGCCAAAAGAAGTCAACAAGTGGTTGCCAAAGTTCCCAGGAAACAATGTGATAATTGTTGAGGACCATATTTATGTCATAGGCCGGGACATGGACAATGCAGGTATTGAGAATGAAGATGTGGCCATGAAGTTATTTGCCTCATCATTGACTGAAGAAGTCGTTGATTGGTTCAGAGGACTCCCTGGCAATCATCTCACATCCTACAAAGCTTTTGCCAACTCATTCAAGAATAGATGGTCAACAAAGGCAAATGGTGGGACACTTGGGGCTCAGTTTAATCAGATAAAGAAAAAGGAGAATGAGACGGTAAAGGAATTAAATACTAGGTTTGACAGGTTGTACAATCAAATTCCAATAGATTTTCGTCCTACGGCATCATCGATTCGTCTCCTTTACATGAATGCTTTTGAAGGGCGGTTTCGATTCATTATCAAAGACAAAAAGCCCACATCATTGGCACAAGCCAAGGAGTACAGTGTCAATATTGAAGAAAATCTCCTTGATTCAAGGGTAGAACCTTTTCACTACCCTCGTGTCAAAGCAAAAGCAAAGACTAAGGTTTCCAACAGCAGTGCTCCTGATTTGATTGCTCTCTTAACTCAAAAGATAGACCAGATGAATAATCAGTTTGTTCAGGTGCATTATTAGCTTATGAGCCGTATGACTTCAGTGGAAAGAAATCAATTTGCTCCCAGACCTCAATTTGCCAAACAGCAAAGAGATGCCACAGGTTCGAAAGCAAGACCTCAACAGGAGGCAAAGGCCCAAGATACTTTGAAACCAGTTGGGACAGTTGATGTAGAAGCTTGGTACCTCCCGTGCCCAGAACCCCACAAAGAAGATGAATGCCCCCGACGAGACGAAGATTCTCCTGACGATATGAATTTCATTGATATGATTTGCACTTTCCAAGAGGAACAAGTTACCCAAGAGCAGATCAATGAAGCAAGAAGAAGAGGAGAAAGAGAGGGGAGACTTCGGGCCTTGAATCAATTGACAGATGATCAAAAGAAGGAATCAAGGAGGGAATATCTAACCTGCACTAGAAGAAATAAAGCTTCAGCCCCTCCGTCACAGCTTGATACTCCTCTTCCATCAGCAGAGAAGGTGGCTCCACCACCTCCACCTCCGGTATGTGACTTGCTTCCTAAGTCAACTCCTAAATATGATATTCAGTTAAATATAGATGTTGCAAGTATGTTTGGAAAACTGAATATGACAGTCCCAATGACAGAGATGTGTAAGATCCCTTTTGTAAAAAGGGAAGTTTTGAAAGTCTTACAGGTGCCAACTAAGAAGGAAGATCCTCCCATCATCTTGAACACTATGTATCTCGATCGCCCAAGGGACAAGAATCCCCCTTTCTGTCTTTCATTAGGCATGAATGGCCTCCGCTTGAACAATTGCATGCTTGATTCAGGGGCCTCAGCAAATGCCATGTCATTAAAAGTGATGGAACAACTTGGTTTGAAGACAACCCGACCTTATGGCAATGTATGTGGTATTGATTCACGGAGGGTCGAGGTCTTTGGGGTGTGTGAGGATGTTGAGGTATTTCTGATTGATTTTCCACATATCAACATCCTCATGGACATATTGGTGATCGATGTTCCGGATGCTTGGGGGATGCTCTTGTCGAGGACCTAGTCCACAACCCTTGGGGGTTTTCTAAGCATGAACCTTACACATGCATATATTCTCATGGGTGATGGCACATATGAAATCTTACACAACAGGGAAAAGAATGATACACAAGTGATGGATCTGAGGGGCCCAAATTATGTCAGTGAACACTACTATGATATGCCTCCACAAGTTTTTGAGTATGATCCATCCGAGCTACCGTTCATACTGGAAGATTCCATAGAGATGTTTCTTCCATGGACAGATAAGAAGAAAATTGCAAAATACCATGGGAAGGAGCCGGGGTCTATCCATGTTTTGCAGAAAGAAGATGAGAAACGTGAAGAGATCATCAAAGAGACAGTTTGCACAGAGCCTCCATATGTTGAAAATACACCTTGCATCCATTTCTATAAAGGAAGTCTTGCACTCATGTGGGACAAAAGAAAGGGCAAGCCCAGATATGACCAGAAAGATAACAACTCATGGCTTGGCCCTTAAATCATCAAGAAGAAGTCTGATAAAGAAAGGTACTATCTGGCAGCATTAGACGGAAGGAATATGTCATTACCAGTGGATGGATCTCTTCTCCAACCTTACATCCAAGTCACATGACTTCTTCAAGGCCCATGCCCCAGGTAAGTAGGTAAGTCATATTTCTTTCACCTGCATTTGCTTCTTGATTGCTCATACTATTTTAGATGCATTTCATTTTCATTTTTCTCTACTTGCATATTGATTTCATGCTTAGCTTAGAAATTTTTGAAAAAATGTCAAATTTTTTCTTTTCTAGATTAACTTCTATTCTGGATTTCCATATATATATATATATATGGATGAAGGGTGATAGCACCACCCTAGATGCTCTGATCCCTTTGTCTGATTTTTTTGGCAAGCACAGGTCTACGAGGAGATGTTGCGATTCTCATGCACTCTGCGACGAGCACATGTCCCCAAATAGGCGCCAGATGTTATCCTCATTTTGTGGATAACTAAGGAGATTATGTCTCGAGGCCCTCAAGTTGCAGATATGGAGTACCGAGAGACTACATGACCAACAGTATCCTTTTGCACAGATGGAGACCCTTGTCACCACCACAGAGGTCGTAGATTTTCAGATAGCATCCACCACATCAGCTGGCTTCCAGAAGGCAGTGGGCCTTCCTCCATGAGGTACAAATCAATATGATGGTGAGCATCATTTCAATATTTAAGGCATTTGAGTATGTTGTATCTTAGATTGCTCTAGATTTCATGATATATGCTTGGACATTGTGCCTTTTGCCCTGCTTCACCTTGGTGGTTGACATTGTGCCCTAGTAAGTGGTCTTCCTTGGGGATGGGTTTGCTACTAGGAACTCCTTTGAAGAGCCATCGTACCATTCCCGACCATACTTACCACTTTCCATCACTATTCCCCCCCATTTCCTTATCTCTTGGGATTTTAGGGTGTATTGACCCAAGAAGGGGTTGTCCCTCATTCTATGGGAAGAAGGGGTTGAAGGCCCAGAGAGATTGATGTTGGGTAAAAGATAAAAGCCAATGTATGAACCTTCTAGATGCTTTGCCCAGGGATCACCCAAGAAAGCAATAAAACGCTTATCTTTGAGTAAAGGGGGGCCCACAATAAAATATGATTAAGAATGCTTAAAAGTGTAGTTGGAGGATAGGAGGTCTCATCACGAGCCAACCTATCATGTCCATGAATATCTAGTGGTATGACATTACCATCATCTAGTCACCAAGCCACGGTAATGGCTCTCAATTGTATGGCTAAGAGAAAGGGGGTCTCATCACGAGCCAGCCTTCTCATTTCCACTAGGTGTTTGTGGGTGACATTTGCCATTATCTGGACACCGCGCCAGAGCAGTGGCCTTCAACCTTTCCTTAAAATTATGAAAGAATGAAAGAATGGCAAAATAATGGGCTTGGAAAAAGTGTATTGCGGACGAAGGTACCAGACACCCTCTACAAAGGCACCCATGAATGAGACACTACGACCTCTTGTATGTCATGAGCCCTATGCCCATTGAGTTTTGACCCTAACCACTTCACCCACTTTACATGGCTTAGAGAGGGATCTCTTGGAAACTCCCCTTGACCTAGGGAAAGATCTACCCAATAGGACACCTCGTCAACCCTCCCATATTCAAGCTTGACAAGTCGCATAATGTCTTTGAGCACTTAATTGTTTGACATAGTGATCTTTGATGCACATGCTTAGGTGGCTCATTTATTGATTGGATTCACTTATCATGGTGTTATGACTTGAGATCCTTGGAGGGCGTGCTTATTTGTCTTTCGAGGACCTAGTTAGTGGACCGTTTTGGAAGAACAAGCCTAGCTTGGGCTTCCATGGGGCTTGAAGCCCACAGGTGGATGCCAAGAGCCCGCATGCCAAATGAGAAAGATCAAAATTGGTAGGCCTGGAAGATGACTTGGACGACATAGCCTAGCCCCCACATGCCAAACGTTTTGCCTAGGAGAGGAAAAACGTCACTCCTAGAGGCATGACGTCACCTACGGGGGTTAGGGCTTGGTGGTGAGGTGACATACATTGGCACTAGGACATTTTGAGGAGAATTGGGCTTTGACCATGAAGGAAGTAACTTGGATGCTTGACATGTGGCTTTGGCAAGCCTAGCCACCCTCCTCCTACACCAACGACTTGCTCCTAGTGCCAAAATGTCCCCTAAAGGCCTGACGTCCTTCAAAATTAGGGATTTCTTTGTGCAAAAGTGAATTTTAAATGAATTGTTTAATATTACTTTGTTGAGGGGGCTAGATGAGGGTTGTTGACCCCTAGTCTTGTGGTTTACCCCTAATTATGTGGACAAACTATCTTAGTGACATTTTGTATAAATAAGAGATCATAAGATCTCATTTTATCATAACTCTCCCTCTTGTGAAAAGTACTTGGTCTGAAATTTTCACTACACTTGGAGTATTTTGCCTCTTGTGCTATGGAATAATGCTTTTTGGTTATGGCTTGATGATGATGATGGTGCGCTATCTCTAGGACGTCATTCTCTTTCTTTTATGGAGGTTTACTTTGGCATGTTAATGTTTTTTCTTGAATGGTATGGTCTCTTTACTTTGTTATTATCATTTGTAATTCAAGATAAGGTTGTTTTGGCCAAGGTTGGATAGGGAGTATAAGGATATACACCCATATCCTAGTTTCCACCATAATTGTTCATCTTTTAAAGTTATTTTGCAAGGGTTTAGTTGAGGAAGTAAGAGGATTTACACCCCTCATCTTCAAACCCTAGCTAAGCTACTTGCCTTGGGAAGTAAGAGTGTTTACACCCCCAAGGATTTAGTAACCCTAGCTCTTTCTTTTTGACCCCATTTACCCATAAGTAAAGGCACTAGTCTTGCATTGGAGAAACAAAATATTGCATTGGGAAACGTTATTTCTTGTCATTTTTACTTCTTGCAACTTGGATTATGTTCTTTGTGCCTTGGGCACCTCACAGCGACTAGGGTGTCCCCATCAAAGGGAAACTTATTGCTGCTGTTATAAAATTGCATCTTCAACCATTAGGGCTGCAAAAACCCTAAATCATTTGCTTGAATAACTCCCTAATCAACCATTGGAATTTGCCCAAAGTTTGCACACTTACTCTTCTTGGTCTAGCGCATTTATTGGCAAAGTTTGAAGGGTTTTCAGCGACTGATTTTCTTGCTGTAATACATTGAATGTTACAGCCATAAGGCTTGTTGACCGCCTATTCAACTAGGGGGTCAACTCCATGTGCCATGAAGTGATGCATCATCAGATGCTAGTATGTCAAAGACAGTTTGGTTCTACTAAGCAATTTTTGCCTCCAGCACAAATTTTGTAAGTGGGATTACCACACCCCTGCACGGGTTTATAATGTAATAGGTCTACATGGATCATGTTAGGTCAGTTGCCTTAGGGTTTCTTCATTAGGAGAGTTCCTTTCGCTAAGTGTTTTTTATCCTCAGGAGGTTAATGTGGCCTAACCAGCCGGGTTAATCTCCCTTGAGTTTTTCACTCCCACCCAATAAAGCCTCCAAAGTGGTGAAAGGCGTTCTAATGAAGTCATTCCTAGGTAGCTAGTGTTTAGGAATGTTGTAAATGACCATGTAAGACAGCACGCGAAATTTCGCGGAATTCCGTCAAGTCTAGCTAGGTTTTTTTTAAGGTTCCAAATTAATTAATTAATTAATTAATAAATTAAATCTGGGTAATTAATGTAAAACTTAGGTCCCGGGATTTGCGATAGGGGTATTTGTACTCAAAAGAAAGCTAATGAGACCCCCTGCACCCGTGGACCAAGTTTCAACTCAGTCGGACAAGTTTTGCTAGGTTGTTTGTCCGCTTAGGAGTTTTTCGGGAAAACGGCAATTTTAATTGCCAAACCCAGAACATGGGAAAATGTAATTTTTGTAATAGTGGACCAAATTAAGTGAAGTAAAAGGCAAGTAATGTAAGAGAGACCACCCCTAACCATTTCCTAACTTTTCCTACCCTTTTAATCCCCCATTTAATTAAAATTAAGTTTTAATTAATTCCTCACCTAAAGCTACGTTTCCCTTTTGAGGCTTACGTACCTCTCCCACTTATTGATTGGAAACTCTTGTTAAGTATGTTGTGGGTCCCCTCTTACACTCCACGCCCTTCCTCACCCTCCATGTCCCACCTTAGAGTGTGGACTCCACACTCCAAACCCACGCTCACTCATACCTCACGTCCCTCTTAAATCCCACGTAGCTTTTAAGTTTTCACTTATTATAAAGTGTGGTCCCTCCTTCCTTCCTCACGTACCCCCTTCCTCCACCAATAGCATGCCATTTGGGAGTGTGGCCAGCACATCCTACCACACTCCTCCAAACTCACATTACTTTCCCTTTCCTCACGTAAGTTTCCCCCTCACGTGCTCCCTCTTCAAAAGTGGAAACTCTCTCTTATCTTGTGCGTGAGCCTCTCCTCCACCTATCACGTCCCATTTAGAATGTGGACGTCACATCCCTCACACCTCCCTCCTAAAGCTCACGCCTTCCTCTTTTAATCCACGCTTTCTCTTAGGATGAAGGGTAAGATATCACGTGGAGATGGAAACCTCTCCCTTGAATTAAGAAACTTCACGTTTTAAGTTTGGAAGCATGCTTTAATGCATGCGTGGGTCTCCTCCTTCAACCCATGCGTGGGTCTCCTTGCCATTTTCTGTTTAAACTTACTTGCTTTATCCTCTCTACCATCCTTTACTTACCATTTCGTCCAACCTAAAAGCCTCTTCTCTCATTGGTTGTTTTTCTCTTGTGAGTTGTCTTCCCTTGGATGTTTGACACATGTTGAAGATCCAAGAGGGGTCTCTTTAGCTTCTCAAGCTATTTAAGAGACCTCTCACTCACTCTTTACTCACCTTTCATTATTGCACTGTTATGCTACTAGTTTCTCACCATCCATTTCTCTTTATCTCTCTCATTATTGCCGTACTTCTTCACTGGTTTTGTTCTTGAAGGGCTTGTGGCAATTAGTTGTCACAACCTCTTCCCATTGGATAATAAAAAGAAACGCTTTGGAGGATTTTGGGAAGATCTACAAGTATTTTGGATCTTGCAAACATAGGAGGTATAATCTTTTCAATTTGATATGATGCGTGTATGAATGGATCTTAGGT
>CBVK0100364800.1:0-12435 GCA_900067695.1 Picea abies
TGTGTTTTTGTATCAGCACTGCTCTTGCTGATTATCCTTGAGTCCTCCTTGGCAAACAATCCACTTAAGATCATGGTTGAGATCAAACCCTTGGAGTTTTGATCCATGATCTTTAAACAGAAAATTCTGAGCATATTAAAAGAATAGCATCCATACATCAGGTACATCTTTATTTGCTAAAGGTAAGTACATAATTTGTTTTAGTTTGAAATCTGAACTTAGTTTATATACATAAATCTGCACTGATTATAAGTCATATACCTAACATTTTTATAACTGGTTTGCTCACAGGTTTAAAATTGACCTTTAAATGGCCCAATCAGCTGCACTGCAATCCTCATCTGCCAAAGTGTAGGGGTCCCTAATCCTAGGGGCTAGCTGTACCTTTTTTTTTTGAAATTGTTACTGCAATGTGTTTTTTTCCATGTGGAGTTTAATGGAACTAATATACATATAACTGTGACATATACATATATTGCAAACGCAATATAACTGTGACATATACATATACAAATGCAATATAACTGTGACATATACATTTACAAACGACATATATACATATAACTGTGACATATACATATACAAACGCAATATAACTGTGCAATATAACATACGCAATATAACATAACATAACTGTGCAATATAACATNACATACGCAATATAACATAACATAACTGTGCAATATAACATAACTGTGCAATATAACATAACATAACTGTGCAATATAACATATGCAATATAACATAACATAACGCAATATAACATAACATAACTGTGCAATATAACATAACTGTGCATATATAACATACGCAATATAACTGTGCAATATAACATAACTGTGCATATACAAACGCGCAATATAACATAACATAACTGTGCATAACATAACATAACTGCGCAATATAACATAACATAACTATGCAATATAACATACGCAATATAACATAACATAACTGTGCAATATAACATAACTGTGCATATATAACATACGCAATATAACTGTGCAATATAACATAACTGTGCATATACAAATGCGCAATATAACATAACATAACTGTGCATAACATAACATAAGTGCGCAATATAACATAACATAACTGTGCAATATAACATAACTGTGCATATACAAACGCAATATAACTGTGCAATATAACATAACTGTGCAATATAACATAACTGTGCAATATAACATCACTGTGCATATACAAACGCAATATAACTGTGCAATATAACATAACTGTGCAATATAACTGTGCATATACAAACGCAATATAACTGTGCAATATAACTGTGCAATATACATATAACTGTGCAATATACATAACGCAATATACATATATGTGCAATATACATATATGTGCAATATAACTGTATATTGCACAGTTATATTGCACAATATAAACTGCAATATAAACGCAATATAACTGCAATATAAACGCAATATAACTGCAATATAAAATGCAATATAAACGCAATATAAACTGCAACATAAACGCAATATAACACAATATTGCACATTTATATTGCACAATATAAACTGTTATATAAACACAATATAAACGCAATATAACACGCAATATAAACGCACATATTGTTATATTGCACATATAAACGCACATATTGTTATATTGCACATATAACTGTTATATTGCACATATAAACGCAATATAACACGCACATATTGCGTTTATATGTGCAATATAACACGCAATATAACACGCACATATAAACACAATATAACACGCACATATAAACACAATATAACTCACATAACTCATATAAACACACATATTGTTAAACGCAATATAACTCAATATAACTCAATATAACACGCAATATTATGTAAACGCATTATAAATCAATATAACTCATATAAACACACATATTGTTATATTGCACATATAACTGTTATATTGCAATATAACAATATAAACGCAATTTAAATGCAATATACATAATGCAATATAAACGCGATATAAACGCAAACACGGAAATATAACTGTACGCAAACGCAAACACAGAAATATAAAATACCTCCAAATTTCCGGCGACACAGCTCGGCAACAGACCTCGGCAACAGCTCGGCAACAGACCTTGGCAACAGCTCGGAAACAACTCGGCAAAAGAACTCGGCAACAGACCTCGGCAACAGCTCGGCAACAGACCTCGGCAACAGCTCGATGACACAGACCTCGGCAACATCTCTCGGCGACACAGACTCTCGCAACGCGCCTCAACCAAAAAAGTTTCTAACCATCCCTCATCGATGTGTGGATATTATATAAAACATCTTTCGGCCGAACTATTGTTCGGCCGAACAATCTTTCGGCCGAACAATAGTTCGGCCGAAAAACTAGTGCCGGAAAAAAAATATCTGGCTAACCAAATTTCTACATGAAAATCGAGGGCCCGGTTATGGCTCCGTTCGATTTGACGTTTACGTTTTCGGCCGAACAATAGTTCGGCCGAAAATTACATCTTTCGGCTGAAAAAGTTTTTTAGTTCGACCGAAAAGTTGTTTTTTGAAAATTTGGAGACCCGATTGTCACGAAAGTGTAACCCACCTTCGTGATTTCACCCCAAATAGTTTTGCAAATCGTTTCATGTCCAATTTGAAGGTAATGCAATCAAACGTTATGTTTTCTTAATGACAAAAGATACGATCAGATCTAAACAAAATCGTTTGAAATTATTATAGCTGTCACTGCCATAGGTAGATTAATTTAGACAGGTACGAGAATCAACTCATACAAAGTCGTAACCAGATTAATTTAACTTTGATTAGAATCGACATAAGTGATAATTGGTTATTGTAAAATGGGCAAATAAACTCTATTGGTTTTGAACGAAACCATTGATTTCAAACGAATCATGAACGAGTTTAATATAGAAACAAATTGTGAATTCAGATATAACCAATCTCATTTTACAAATCAAATTCAAACAGAGTATCCATCGCAAATATGAATCCAACTAATAACATGGTCGAGCTAACAGTAAACCGATGCGAATTAACCGGCTGGGTTTAGCATGATCGTTATGAATCAAATCCATTTTATGATTTGGATGCGTTTGTACAGGCTTGAAATAAAAAGCAATGTTTCCGAAGGAACAGAGTCACACTGGAAACAATCCGAGTTGAAATCCTATTCTTTGAAAGTCATAAGACACAGCCAACTGTAACAATTAATTTCATCCCAAATCGTTACTAATCATAGCGTATGCATCATAACGAGATCGAATCAAAATGTGATTATTTTCTAAATTGAATATGAGAAACAGTTCCTGTCTAAAATAAATACAAACGACTTCAATTGACAGCAGAGCATCCATTTTAACTCACTCAAACAAATCAAATCCTCATTAAGATCAATCAAATCGATGAAAATCTAATAGAAGCTAAACTGGGAAAAACGAAATTCCATTTAATCAAAGCAAAGCTATGTATAGAATGCATACAATGTAACAGAGCCAATCAATGCTGTGAACAGATTTGTTTAAAACCGAATTTGAATCGTTATATAAACAAGTGATAACAAAACATACCTGTGTAATGACGAGGCTGCTCAATTATGCCAACTTAGAATTGACAACAACCGTGGCTGATTCCACATTTTTAAACAAGATAGAGCCTGTCGTCTTTTGTTTCTTGTCTATCGCTTGTAGCTTGGCCTTTTGACTGGTAAGCAATGCAATCTGGTCTTCTAAAGATTGAATTCTTGACTGGAGAATCAGAACATCAATATAATATCGCTCTAACCATGAACTGCATTGATCACAGGGTGGCACTGTTGGTTTAGATAGAGCAGGAGAGGGTTTGGATAAATGAGCGGGGGCTTCACAAGGCAACTTAATGCCTGGGTAGTTAGGGTCGTCCTGTAGGTAGGGGGGTAGGTTTGACACAAAATCATACGAGGGTTCGACACACAAACCTTGTGAATAGGGGTATTCGCTAGCCAAGAAATGCTCCACTTCAGAATCAGAGTCCTCACTCAACACGATAGGGTTTGGATCGATAGGGGGTTTTGGCTTATTTCTTTCCATCCGTGAAATCAAATGGGCATTCTTTTTCCCTTTGGCGTTTGCAGTAAGGTTGGCTTTGGGATTCTTCCTCATAGGCTTTACATTCTCAACACTCTTAGTCACCGTGTGGGGTAAATCGATAGGAGGGTCAACCGAGGGTTTAGGTAATAGAATATGGTAGGGCACCGGGGGTACAACCTTGACCTCTCTCACCACAGGTTTGTCAACCTGTGTAGGGTTTGAATCCTCGAAACCATTCCGAGAAAAAAAATTTCTCCAACTATCTTTGTGCAAAGTCAAATGACAGACAATAATAAGCTTAACCAGCCCATAGTGAAAAAGGCTACTATTAGTCTGGTGTTTTTTTTACTTCTTTGACATCTTAAACAGGCTTCTATGCAAATAAAAGGGCATATTGAGCTGAAATCCCATAAAAACCATAAGCAAACGGAGGTGGTGTAAGAACACAAACCCATACCAACCCTCACAGGTGATAAACTGCTTGATTATCATCAATAAAGCATGCCAACGTTGTTTAAGTATCGTTACTGGCAAACGTTTATGACAGGAGGTAATTTTACGCGACTGGAAGAGCAGTGTCCATGGGACCTCCTCGAATTTGCAATTCTTGGACCATCGTTGTCCAGTGGCGGGTAAACCCATAGAAAGACTAATAAACTGTTCATCAATTTCCAATTGAATATCGCCAACCTTGGCCCGACAGCCATCAAAGGTCATGGAAAATTGTCGAGCCACGCAGAGGTTAAAACCCTCAAATCTTTGTATAAATGGGAGCCACCCATTTTTCTCGAGGTCACTGCGGGAACTGTCAAACATCAACAGGGCCTGGTTGCCATTGGGTTCAACTCGGACGACTGGGGCCATGGTGCGAGCACATGGTAAGGGTTTGGTTCGAATTCACCAACGCACAAGAGAAAAGCTATTCGGTCTAACAACAATGAACGATCAAAGGGGGAAAGAATTAATGCGCGCATGCGAGGGTGGTGGAGTTATTCACCACCATGCACAATAGTTATGGTGAAGTACAACTGGCAAGTTCCACATCTGTTCAAACAATCATAGCATAGTTCAAAAACCATATCATTTCGCCAACCAAAGAATCAAATGGTAAGTGTTATGCCAACGTGCCAAATCAACTATAGTTTTTAAAACCATTGACATTCCACGTGAAACCAACACCAAATGTTAGCCATGCGCCATTGTATAAATCAAAAGTTTTAAACCATTATGCCAATCGATACTCATAAAATTGACAAGCCAAGAGCTATAAAAAGATTAACATAAGGATCACATCATATATAAAAACAAAAATAAATCATGGCCCTTATGCAATTCATAGAATCAATGATTAAGCAAGTCACAAAAAGTATAAATCTATATGCTCAATGCCTCACAAACTTAATAAATTCAAGTTATGCAATCAATATAATAATGTCCAAATAGGCATAGTTTGAAAATCCTTTCAGCCACATAACGATAAACCAAAGCTTAGTGCCATAGAAAATATTGATAAAAAGATGACGACAGTTCAAATAGTGATCGAAATGTGACCTCGAAAGGAGAATTTTTCACGCTTACAGTCGTGAAAACTTAATGGAGACAAATTTGCAAGTATCGTAAGAAATGAAAATATCGTCTATTTGAAAAATGCGACGACGATTTGAAGTTCGGAATACATGGGTGTAGGCAGCTGATAGGACAATAGAAAAAATTGAATTGGCTGCCAACAATGGCGACACACTGGTAGAAGCAGTTATCTCTGTCAAAAGAAATAGATTCAGATTAGGACAACAAAGAAAATTTCAACTCAAAAACAACAACCAAAAAATCGTACAAACATCATCATTTACCATCTTTTTCCCAGTAGTGTTTTAAAAGATGAAAACCAATAACAGTCTTAAGATCAGCAAGTCACGATATTAAAGATAAAATCTTCAATACTGTTGGCATGGCCACTGCTGCTAGCAGACGTCCATAGCCTCGACAGGGTTTCCATTTAACCCACTCTGACATCTGTATCCTATCAAGAAGTTCTGGATTAGAATAAAGGACATTAAAGAGGTTTCTTATATTTTTTGCAGATTTTCATGTACCCGACATTGCTTCGCTACTAGTGGGCCTGTTCAGTACCCCGACGAAGTTGTCTTGGTGCCATGCATGCATTTACCCGCTGCCAGCAGACCTGTTCAATATCCCGACGAGTTTACAAGCACTTCCCACAGCTCTTATTAATAATTTTTTTTTTTTTTGTTTTGTAGATATATAGTTGAGTGGGGTGACACTGATAATCTTGATATTTTAACATATTTTTTTAGACCTCATCAGAATTTTTTAACACTGTCCTTTATTTAGCTCTAGGAATGTTTTATTTATAAAAACAACTTCCTACGACAGGGAGACATATTTTTGAGTCATTCCTTTATGGAAAAGGGACAGCGTGAAAATATAATAGATGATCATGACAAACTTTGCTCAGAGATTGAAATCAGTAAAATTCTTTCAAACAACAAAAATTTTCCAACATAGATATCAATTTAGTAATATATCACTGATGTTTGTACAAACTTTCAGAAGTTATTTCAGCGATTTTTTTTTTTTTATCATCTTTGTCTAAATGGCTCAGTGCACAGGTATGCGTATTTTTCAAAAAAGACAAAAAACTGATCAATTCAAATCAAAATCAAAACATAAAGCAGACGAAAAATGCAAAGAAAAACGAAATATTTACATAATATATAAGGGTAGTTATCAGGCAAAGTATCATTTTAGGGCTTGGCCATTCACCGGATAGGTGTCAAGATTCCCTTCATGATTATGTAATCGAAAGGAACTAGGACCCAACTTTTCAACAATTAGAAATGGCCCAAGCCATAAGTTTTGAAACTTGGTGTGTTCACCCTTCCCTTCGTGTGGTTTGTCCCATTTCAAAACGAGATCGCCTACTTCAAAATTCCTATCAGAAGCAGAATTAGAATTGAACCAGCTTTTAATCAATTGTTGATGTTGGTATAAATTACGCTTAGCTTGGGCTCTTACTTCTTCCAACTTCATCAAAGCGTTAATTCAGCTTTCTAGGGGGGGACAATCTTCTTCTTAGACTTTTTGTTATAATCGAAGCGAAGGAAGAAGAATGTGAGGTGGTAGAATGGCTTCTCTGCCATAAACGAGAAAAAAGGGGGAGTTACCAATAGCAGCTTTGGGTGTCACCCTATCATCCCACAGTGCATTCAGCAGTGCATTGTGTCAGTTCTTGTGATTTTTAGCCACGATTCTCTTGATAATTTTGATCAAGTTCTTGTTGGTTGATTCTACTAAGCTGTTGCCCTGGGGGTAATAACTAGCAGAATACTTCAGGTTTATTCCTTTCTCCAAAGTGAACTCACTCATCTCAAGAGAAGAAAAGTATGAAGCATTATCAAAGACTAGACATTCAGGGATACCGAAACGAGTGATAATATTCGAGTTTAGAAAAGCGATTACCTGACTGGTGTTAACAGTTCTTAGCACAGTAGCTTCAGAACATCGTGTAAAGTAGTCTATGGATGTCACAATATACTTGTGTTGTTGCGAGGATGGAGGGTTAATAGGACCTATGATATCAAGGCCCCATTGCTGGAAAGGAGAATCTACTGAGACGGGTTGCAAGGGAAAGGCTGTTTTTTGCAACCGCCCTGATGCTTTCTGACAGATGATACATTTACGACACAAGGCATGGGCATCCCTAAAAATCGTGGGCTAGTAATAACCGGCTCTCCAGCTTCTCCTGCATGCAACTCAAGTAAGACTTTTTCTGCTTCATCTTTCTCGAGACAGCGCATCAGTACACCGTCAAAATTCTGACGAAACAATACACCATTAACTAGATGAAAGGAGGCAGACTTTAGTCTCAACGCTCTTCTTTTGGCGGGGTCAAGGTCACGGGGTGCTAATCCATGTTCAAGACAGAATCTAATATTGCCGTACCAGGGACTAATGAGGTTTTGTGCACAACAAATTAAACTTTGATCGCGTTGTTCTAGGTTTGACGTACCACTATCTTCTTGCGGTCCTGTTTTTGAATCAACAACCAACTTACACAACCCTTGGCCTCTCACAATCTGAGCTGGGGTGATTTCTAAGTCATACTCCTGCAAGGAGGTGACCCAGTTAGCTCTCTTCTCTCCTAACTCCTTCTGCACTAACAAGTTCCTTACGGCAGGGTAGGGGACAATGAATTTTGTCCTTGACTTCAAAAGATACGACCATAAATGCTTAATTTCTTTGAAAACAGCGTACGCTTGCTGATCAACCGCTGGGTAGTTAAGTTCAGTGCCTTTGAAAGCATAGCTCATAAAGGCGATGGGTACTTCGTTGTTCTCAGAATTCTTCTGAGTTAGGATTGCGGCATAGGAACGGTCAGAGGCAAAAGTATAGAGTGTAAAATCTTGAGAGAAGTCAGGGCTCATGAGAGATGGAGCGTCTATTATGACCTTCTTTATAGCATTAAAAGATTGATTTTCTGTGGGTCCCCAGTGATATTGGGTGTCTTTCTTAATCAGGTTCTGTAGAGGCCTAACCATTTCGAAGAAGTTGGGGACAAATCTTCTCACGAAGTTAATCTGGCCTAAGAAAGACTGCATGGATTTCTTGGATGTAGGTGAGGGAAGTTTAGCGATGACTTGAGTCCTCTCAGGGTCAATAATCATCCCATCACTAGACACAATAAATCCTAGTAATTTACTCTGTTCTACTGCAAAGATAGACTTTTTTGGGTTCAAGGAGATGCCGTATTTACGACATCGTAGCAGAACGACTCGTAAGTGAGATAGATGATCGTCTTTGTTTTTAGAATAAACGGTAACATCATCCAAGTAAACTACAATGGAGTGGTTGATTAAGCCTCGAAAAGCAATGTCCATTGCTCTCTGAAAGGTAGCACCAACATTAATCAATCCAAAGGGCATTTTGCGATAAGCATAAGTGCCCCACGGAGTACGGAAGGTAGTTTTTAGTTGGTCTGGTAGAGACATCAGGACTTGGTTGTATCTAGAGAAACCATCCAATAAAGATAGCCTCTCAGAACCAGATACCTGTTTCAGGATCTGTTCCATAGGTGGGATAGGATAGTTGTCTTTATCAGATGCTTTATTGAGGTTTCTGAAATCGACACAAAGTCAAATTTCCCCATTTTTCTTCTGAACTGGGACAAGGTTGGATACCCATTGAGTGTGTCTAACAGGAAAAATTATTTTAGCACTTAGGAGTTTATTCAATTCTTTTTGAACGGTCGGTTCTAGTTTGGGGTGCATTTTCCTCAGTTTCTGTTGGAAAGGTAAGGTTTGAGGCTTCATCGGGATGACATGCTGTATGATATTAGGATCAAATGTTTTAAGATCATCGTATGTCCATGCAAAGACATCCTTAAATTCTTTAAACAATTTAACAAAAGAAGTTTTTTCTTATCTAGAACATCCCAAGCCTAGATTAATACACTGAGGATTTTCACTAGTTCCTAAATTGACTTTTTCATAAGACAATGAGGAACTATTGGTTTTACAATTGACCATCTTTTTAAATTTATCTTCAAAATCATAAAAAATTTCTAACCTAACTATGGATTTGGGTATGAAATTTACCATGTCCGATAGAGCTTCAGGAGATTTCGGATCAGGTATTACCGTAAAATCGTGCAAATTGTCGTCGTGCATGCGTTCATCTATCACTACACCTTGAAAGGTCTCTTCCATGTGCAGAAAGTTAATGATCTGCTGATCATCGTCAAATACTCTCCAGTTTGTGATATTGTCAGGAACAGATGGTCAGAAGAATAACTCGACGGAGAATGCGTTTGGGGATAAGCCTTTTGCAGGAAGAAGTTTAGAGGCTACATTAGCTAGTAGATCTGCTTCAGCATTATTTAATCTAGGAATGGAATTTATATTAAAAGAAAAAAATTTATTCATTAAACTCCATACCTCAGACTGGTAACTTTTGAGATGCGGGGTAAGACAGTGTATAGAATATCTTACCTTCCTAACCACTATTTAAGAGTCGCCAAATACAACCAGGTTTTGAATGTTCATATCCAGAGCTTTTCTGAGACCTTGCAATAAAGCCTCATATTCTGCAGTATTGTTAGTACATTCAAATTCTAGTCTACAAGCCATTAATGTCTTGTTACCTGCCGGATCGATAATGATGCAGCCTGCACCAACTCCTTCTTTAGACTTGGAATCGTTGAAATATAGAGACCAAATTTGGTTTCCATCAGGCACATGGGACTGTTGCATAGAAGTTGTTGGTTGCATGTATGCTACGATCTCAGACTGTTGTTCTGGATTGTTGATTGGTGAAACCTCAGCCATGAAATTTCCGAAGAAGGTTTCCATCCCTTGCACTTCAGGTGAATCAACAGGAGGTGTGTATGGTTCGTTGGGATCATTCAAATCTGTAACCGTGAACTTTAGGTAACGTTCACGATTCACTCGGATCTTTTTAGGCTTACCGTTCTCTGGAAGCCATAAGTGAGACCAGTCTGTCACGAAGTAACCATGTAGCTGCTCCGACCAGTCCCTGCTCAAAAATAGACCATACACTTCTGGAATATCCACAACGATTATATCAATAACTTGATGAACCTTTGGGTTAGACGATAATCTAATCAATACATTTTTTAGTTCGCCTATAACTTTAACATTTGTCCGATCAAGTTGTATGATTTTCAAAGTAGATGGTTCCACTTCAGCGTTAATCTTCTAGCAGACAGACCAAGGCATCACATTAGATGACGCTCCTGAGTCAACCATACAATTATTCACATTTCTGTTGAAAATTTCGAAAGTTAAAAGAAAAGGAGGTACATTCTTGCGAGTACTAAGAGTGGTAGCTTGTGGTTTTTTACTTGCAATTTCTAATGCTACTTTATCTACATTATTTACATTATTTACATTATTTACAGGAACTACAAGAAGGCTTCCTTTATATTGAGGATCAGGATTATTTTTAGTGGAAGTCTTTTGTGGAACTTTGCTTTGCATAACCTAGTTACCTATTGAATTACCATTCTTGCCATTTTCTGAAATATTTTGCAACATTTTTTCTAACAAAAATGGAAACTTCAACAACTCAAAAATAGAAATGTTAGCCCTTAATTTTTTAAGATCTTCAACAACATCATAATCTAAGTTAGGGCTGACATTACTCTGTTTAGTTTCTACTGATTTAGATGGCTTTGGGGGTGAAGTTGTAGTGTTCTCGGTAGAAGGATTGTTTGTTGTCTTTCTCCTAGTGTTATAAGGGTGAACAGTCTCGAAGTTAGCTTGAAAGATGTTATCCGAGAAGTGTCCAAAAATGTTTGGAGAAGACTCTTCTTCTGGAACTGTCTTTGATTCTGCTTCCTCCTGAGGGATATCAGGGGGCATTAAGTTATCTTGGGCTTCTAGAATTGTTTGCAGAGCGCATTGCAAACTTTCTAGATTAAGGCCTTCGGTGGTTGGGTTAGGTCGGTTGGTAGGAAAGGGATTTCAGAAAGGAGGTTTGTAGGGTCCTTTACTTGAGGAAGCTTCTTCATTCGACCTTTTTAAGTCTATAACTTGATTCGACAGTTTTTGAAGAACTTTAGTTAAATTTTCCAAATCATATTTTTCAGGTTGTGTTTTGCTTTGTGTGGGTCTGGGGAGGATTTCAATCTTTTTTTTGGAAGAAGAAATAGTCTCAGTTTCGTTGCTAGAAGAGTCCTTAAGACTAAGTATGTCTTTTTCAATCTGAGTAGCCTCCTCGAAGGCTTCTAACAACGTGGCCTTTTTAGATCGTTTAACCCAAATAGCTATACTTTGATGTAAAGCTTTAGTGTAGTAAGCTATTATAAGACTCTCAGCAGGCATAGAATCTGCAGGGATTCGATTTTTAAGTGTCAAGAATCTTTGATTAAAATCTTTAACTTTTTCTTTTAGGTTCATTTTTAAGCTTGAAAGGTCCATGACTAAGACTTCCAGAGGTTTACCATCTCCGAATTTTTCCAAAAAGCATGACTCAAACTTTTCCCAAGATACGATGGTATGGGGCTGTTGGGTAAAGTACCAAGTGGATGCATTACCCTCAAAAGTATAAGGGAACAACCTACAGACAACATCTTCATGTTCAACATTACGGAGTTTGATGGCTAACATAAATTTTTTGATATGATCTTCAACTATCTGTTTGAATCGGGATCAAACCTGGGAAGCCATTTCTATGGGTTCTTAGGTAAAGGGTGCTGAGCTTCAGGTACAACTATAGCATCCTGGTCCAACTAGGGTCTAGCAGGGTTGTTCTAATTTGCCATTGGGGTAGTGGGTGTGGAAGGCTGAGAAGGTGAGTTTCCTTCGTCTGACGAGGAATCTCCTCCAGAAGAAGAAGGAGATGAGGGAGGT
>CBVK0100364801.1:0-12434 GCA_900067695.1 Picea abies
CCACAACAACAACCGCTACAATATCAAAATGCAAGCTCCCCAAGACCAACACTCTTACTCTATTCATAAACCCGTGATACAAGTTTTCTTCAGACGCTATTACAGGACTATTTTGAGCCTTTTCTCTATTTTTTGTAATTTTATTTTCTTTGTAAATATTTTTTAATAAAATCCCAAAGTTTTATAGTTTGGAATTTTATTTCTTTGTAAATATTTTAATAAAATCCCAAAGTTTTAAGGTTAATTTTTTTTTTTTTTGACATATCGCTTACAACACGTCACGTAAACAAAAATAAAAAATATGCAGCCTATATCTCTCTTAATCGACTGGAATATAACGTGTGTGGGATCGCGTATATTTTTTTTTCAGTTTGGTAAAATGTTAATCTTTGTAATTTTAATATATTAATTTTTTTTCTAATTTCAAAATTTACTTTTACCTCTCTTAATTGACTTGAGTATAACGGGTGCAGTGACCTGCAACTAATTAATTTACTTGTAGTAAATGGATATTTTTTATTCAATTGGGTAGAAAGTTAATTTCGTAATAGATGGATTATTTTTCGGCTTACGTAATCAATTTAAATGGATACTTTTGGTTCAATTTGGTAGAAAGTTAATTTTGTAGTAGATTATTATTTTTCTCGTTCATTTGATAGAAACGTTAGACTTTTTTTTTTATAGTGGAAAAATACTGATAAGAATTTGTTCCATTTTAAATTGATTGGCAAGTAAGGAATACGTTAATATTGTAGTAAATAGATTCTCTTTTAGAAATTTTAACTCTTTGTATAATTAAAAAATATTTGTCAAATTTTAAACATTTTAAATTAATTTATATCATCAAAGTTTAAATGATTATGAATATATAGGAATACATTTTAAATTGATTAGCAAGTAAGGAATAAGTTATTATTGATTGGTAAGTAAGGAATAAATTAATATGCTAGTAAATACATTTTCAATTTAAATGATTATGAATATATAGGAATACATTTTAAATTGATTAGCAATTAAGGAATAAGTTATTATTGATTGGTAAGTAAGGAATAAATTAATATGCTAGTAAATACATTTTCTTTTAGAAATTTTAAACTTTTGTATAATTGAAAAATATTTGAAAGATTTTGTTCAATTTCAAATTGATTTATATTATTAAAATTTTAATGATTATGAATATATAGGAATATATGGAAAATTTAATTTTTTTGTTTTTTATTTTTATGTTATAAATTTTGAATTTTTATTATTTTTGATATTATAAAATTTTGAGTTTTTAAATGTTTGTAAATCAAGGAAGTTTGTTAATTTGTTATAAAATTAAATAATTACTTATATATTTGAGAATTGAGTTTATTTTAAGTATTTGGGAGGAATGATTGTTAACTTCCTTACAACTAGTGAGAATGTTGAGCTTTTCATGTGTAATTTTCTAAAATTTTAAATAAAATGAAATTATAATTTATAATAAATTAATATTGTTAAAAGAGACAGTAAGCTAATGTTTGAATTTTTATTTTTTTTTAAATTATTCTCAAATTTATTAGAATTTTTTTAAAAGTTATAGTTCCATTTTATTGATGGGAATTTTGATTGTAAAACTTTGATTTTAAGAGTTTTTTTAAGAGCCCATTTTAAAGCAATCCAATTGTTGAACTTTTGAAAAAAATGAGTAAATCAAGATGGAAACAAAATAAATTCATCAAAAAAATTGAATTTGTCCACTTATTAACTCACTCCATTATTAAATACTAGTATACCTACACCCATGGTTTGTTAGTGTTCTTTTCCAATCTAGCCAACTAGTAATCTCATGTTGTCATCCTTATTTACCCAAATTGTGATAGCTATCCTTGGCTAATGTTGGGCCTCTTCTAGTTGTTATATATAGCGGGCATTCTATTGTATTGAATATAGAGACAAATAACAAATAGCATATATTTGTTGTTTTGTTCTATGAAATCTAGGCTCATTTACAATACAGATTAGACCCAGTTTCCTACATGGTATTAGAGCAGGTGCTTTCTGCCCTACTTGTGTGTGATAGATTATTCAACTATGTTTTCTCTGTTGTCGAGTTTTGGCATTGAAGATCATTTTTTTTATTTGCATAAGCCTTGAGTCTTGACTATTCCTTTCATTTGCAAGTCTGTCACCTACGAATTCTAGATCTGGTACAAGATATGTGTTTTTCCACCTATGCACACAACCATAGGTTGTAGTCTTAGATCTATGTGGGCACACTCTTAGAGTGCTTGGGAGATCTCCAGTTTATGGAAGTTTTGAATCTATGGGGATTGAAACAAATCGACGGCTCCATTCCATCGTCGATTAGGAAGCTCATGAGGTTGAAGAAGCTATGTCTCAAATCCAATAAGCTCAACAATTCAATCCCTCCATCTCTAGTAAATATCCACAGTCTGAAGGAGTTAGATCTGTCGGAAAACAAATTCATGGGAGGCATCCTGATTACTTTTGGAGGTCCCATGAATCTACAAGTTTTAAAAATCTACACCAACAGGTTGACAGGTCTTGTTTTCACCTCGATAGATGGTCTCTGCAAGCTCACCAGTGTGGATTTCCATGGAAACCTTCTTAGTGGTTTTATTCTTCCATATTTGGGAGGATTGTCTTCTCTTTAGTCATTGGATATGCTCATTAGATCTCATATCTAAGTAATAATTGGTGGCCAATTAAATCGTTGTTGGTGTTTAGATCCATGATATTACTCTTCCTCAGATTGTTACAATCCACCATCATTCTTAAAAGGGGGTTTGGCTCTCTTTTGCAATGATCATTGTTCCTTTATATCTTTGGCTTGTTGTGATTGACCACCTCAAGGAACCCATTTACCACTTGCTAACAACATATTAGATGTGATAATTTTGTTGTTGCACCCCCTCATTACAAATCCACAGTTTTCTTTGGCATTACATAGATTTTATATCTACATGCCTAGATTTTAGAGATGATGGGCCACTATGGGCTGGACTTGAGTTGCACAATGATGTGATGGGACCATAGCTTTCCATACAAATAGAAGGTAGCTCGATGGCTAAGTTCAATTTTTTCCATAGAGTTTGTGTTTTAGAGGTTCATGGCATAATTGTTTGCCAATTTATTGTATTTTGGAGGTTATCAATAGTGTTTTTTTCCATAACTCTTCAATGAAGCCTCCATATTTTGTTTTGTTTGAGGCATTGGGAAGATCATTCTACTCTCTTTCCAATGGTTGGTTGTACATCACATTTCAATGCCTTTTTTAGATTCTTGTTTTTTCTCATGGGATGGATAAATTAAGAGAATCGATTCCTCACATGTACATGCTTACCTATCATGGCCTTGTTTGTTGAGACCCATATCGAGGATTTTTGTCCATGATGGCCTTTACTTTAAGTACCTCTCTTTTGCACCTTCAGTAGTGGATTTCGAGCCACTCATGAAAATATTAAAAGAGTGTCACCAAGCATTTATCTCAATGACCAGTCTTTTTTTGCAGGACTTCGAGCTAGCCACATTGGAGTGTTTTTTGCATGGTTGTTCAACATCGATGCCATGTTCAACTAGAACCTCCATACTCTGCCTTCATTTATGGCCATCTAGTTCAACATTGTGGGGGATGGTGTGCAATGCTTCCTTGGGTGATTCTTTATACTTCATTGTTCTATTCGGCATCAACTAGTTTTTAAGAAAGAGCCTCACATCGAGCATTGATTCCTATTTTGACTTTACGATTGTAGCGACTGTTGACCCATGCACTTCGACGATATGGATTAGCATATATAAAGATACTCATTTTATGTTGTTTATGTACATGAGTACCTCATCATGGTTTTTGAATCAGGACTCATTTCAAAGGATCGATCTCTTTGCTTGAAAAGTTTGAAGTTTGTTGTTTGGATTTCTACATGGATCTTTGATAGCATTGATAGCTTGGGCTTACCTAGCCCTCTTTAGAGTTTTTTTCCATATTTCGTTTTTGGACCTTTTAGCATTTACAGACCTCGTTGTTCATTTGATGGTTGATGGTGGTTGCTTTTGGTTGAATCCTTTGTTCTGGGTCCTCACCAACACCTTTTTTTTTAAGCATTTATGTGGTGGTTGTCAATGTTTTCCATTCTCGTGCCTCTGCAACCGAACCTCTTCTACTTCAGACTTCAACCAAGATCATTGAGGTTGCTTGGCTCTCCTCTTCAAAGTTTTGTTCATACTTCCTTATTGGAGCTTCCAACCTCCACAGGTCACTTTCTCTTTCCATTCAATGCATCATTGTGAGATCTATTGTTTCAACCTCGATGCCCTTTTCAACACTAACATTTTTCTCTCTTTTGGAGAGGGTCTTTTTCTATGGATTTTTCTCCTTTTCTCTACTTACTAGAGTTTGTAATTGAGTACCTTATAAGGCCTCATTGCTAGGATTCAATTTTTTTTTATGTTACTCCCTATGTTTTGCTTAAGGGGGTTGCTAGTGTTATTTTCCAATGCTGCCAACTAGTATTAATATGAAACTCACATTGGAATCCTTATTTGCCCAACTGTGATAGCCATCCTTGGCTAATGTTGGGCCTCTCCCTGTTGATATATATAATGAGCATCCTATTGTATTGAATATACAAAAAAATAACAAATAATATATATCTATTGTTTTTTTATATGGAATCTAGGCTCATTTACTGATCCAAGTGGATATCAGTGGCCACCCACCTTTTCCAACTGGCTCAAAACAATTTTCTGACAATTTTGGAACCTTACTATTGTTAGCCGTTTTAACTTTCGGGGCCATTTTGAGGGCCTAAATGAAGGCTTTTCAGGATCGAGCTTCTCAATGATATTAAAAGGAATGATTTATCCCCCAAAATGAATCTCCTCGACGATACCTTTCCAACGAGCTATNNNNACAACCCCGGGAAGTTGATGTACTAACTTACCCAAACGGGGCCCACATGACTTTTGGTGCTTCATCTCCTAGGGTTAGGTTTTTGGATGTCTAGGGTTTTTGAAATTCTTGTTTATTGTAAAATATGCCTTCAGAACCTCATTGTAATCATCTTCTTGCGAATGAGCACAGTCGTCACATCTCTTCTCAGAGATAAGCTGCCGCCATTCCAACAAGCTTATTTCCGCTGCATTTTATAGTTTCAGCTTATTTCCTTATTGAATAGAAAACCAGTTTTACTGTATCTCCGTTATTTTGTGTTAAGAATCTATTAGTAATCTGTAGTCATTTCGTTCTGCTCATAAAATCTGGATCATTGGTATCAGAGCGATCTTCTCCTTGTCATCTTAATGCATGTCCCCAATGAGGGCGAAGTACAAAGTGTTGGGTCTTGAGCTTGTTTCTCTTGAGAACAAAAGCTCTTTCACACCCAAGTGACCTCTCATGGCAGGAGAAAATAAAGATGAGGGGACATGAGATCCTTTCAAACTATTGATTGAGGAAGCCCTCATGCAACAAAGGAACGAGATGATGGATAGTTTCGCGCAAATCCTTCGGCGACTACCAATAGCTGATGCATCTTCTTCAAGCGGAGGTGCCACCCACTTCAAGGTACAAATAAACTTCAATATTCCTATATTTGAAGCTCAGATAGACAAATATGTTGTAGACAAGTGGTTGAATCTACTAGAAGGGTATTTTTCTGTCCATAACTTTTTGAATCGAGAAAATATTACTTTTGCATCCTCAAAGCCGTTCCCCATGTCAAAGATTGGTGGGAAACTTTCCGTGAGAAAAAGGAAACAGAGGAACCCTCATTATTTACAGTCACGACCACCTAGGATTCCTTTAGGGATGTTATTAAGGAACAATACTACCCTGACGAAAGTTATGACGACTTGTATACCAAATGGACCACACTGCGACAAGAAAGAGACCAAGCAGTGCTAGATTTCATGAATATCTTTCATACCTTGCGCACCAAGTTGGGTATCAAATATTCAGAGTGACATCTGGTGCTCAAGTATCGCGACGCTCTGCATAGATACATCCAGACTAAAATGGAATTTTCGGACATCTCATCCTTGGGCGCGACCTTCCGATATGTCGTCAAAATCGAGCAGAAGCTCAAACAAAAGACGCGACAATTTGGGCCCAGGAACCCCTCACAATAAAAGCTAGGAAAGGGAGTCCCCAACCCACATAAAAAATGACACAACAAATATGGACAGTATTAGGACAACCAGTCCAAGCCGCAAGCAAAGAAGGACACCGGAAAGACAAAGAAAGATACTGGGAAGTGGTGAAACTTCCATAAGATCCCTTGGCATAACATTGTTGACTGCTGCTCAAAGAAGTCATTGGTGGCTGAACTAAAAGCCTTTGAATCATATGCGGTTTCAGACTCTGAGTCATAACCAGAAAGGGGAAGACGGATCATTGACGCATAACTCAGTGCCACCGTTGCTACCACCAAGCTCCAGCCTAGTGAACCAGACGAGGCAGAAGAAGGAGAACACCTCTTCCATTCACAGATGTGGGTAAAAGGCACCCCACTACACTTCATCGTGGATAGCGGTAGCCAGAAGAACCTTATCTCAGCAGAGGTCATCAAGCAGTTGGCCCTGTCGACAACACCGCACCCACAACCCTACACCATTGAATGGCTTTGCCAAGGAAGCGATCTCCGCGTCAGCAAACAGTGTCGACTGTAATACGACATCAAGCCCTTCAAAGACAAGGTATTGTGTGATGTTGCTCCTCTCGAAGTTTGTGATGTTCTTTTGGGCCAACCTTATTTATGGAAACTTCATGTTGTATATGAGTCTAGGCCTCGTAGTGTTATTATTACTTTGAATAGGAAATTGTACAGGATACTCGAGGCAATCCCACCTAGTGTTATTTCCCTGATCTATGCTAAGCAATGCAGGAAGTTCATCTCTCAGACAGGGAAGTTTGTCTTCTTCGTGATTCACTCTTAGAATAAGCGAAAGATCACAACCACATCCAGGGTCTCTGTGACCGACCTCTCCACACAACAGAAGAAAGTAGATAAGATCGTGGAAGAATACTCAAATATCTTCTCCTCACCTACCAAGTTACCTCTGCACTACCAGGTCAAGCACCCCATCGATCTGACCCCCAACACATCGTTGTCCAATGGGCCAGTCTATCGTCATTCTCTATTAGAGAATGAGGAGATCAAGCGACAGATCCAAGAAGTGCTCCATAAGGGGCACATCCATCCCATCTCATCACCTTGCGGGAGCCCAATCGTGTTGGTATAGAAGAAAGACAGAACCTGGTGACTCTACATTATTATCGGGCTCTCAATAAAATCATAGTCAGAATCTAGTACCCGATTCCCTGAATCGACAACCTCCTTGATTAACTCACGGGGGCCAAATACTTTAGTAAGATTGATCTGAAGTCTGGCTACCACCAAGTCCCGATAGAACATACAGATGTATGGAAAACTGCCTTCAAGTCAAAGGAAGGCCTTTTTGAATGGTTGGTCATGCCCTTTGGTTTGACAAATGCTCTAGCCACTTTCATGAGGTTGATGGACGATATCCTACGACCATTCACCAATACTTTTGTAGTGGTGTATCTGGATAACATTCTCATTTACAACAAGACTTGGGTCGAACACTTGTAGCATATTCAACAGGTTTTGCACACCCTGCGACAACACAAGCTATATGCCAAATTGGAAAAATGCTCCTTCGGCATGGAAAGGGTCCATTACCTAGGCTACATAATTGATCAACATGGAGTACATGTGGATCCAGCCAAGATCCAAGTCGTCCGTGACTAGCCATCCCAACCACACTCACTGAGCTTCGGAGCTTCTTAGGCCTTGCCAATTTCTACCATAGGTTCATGTTGGGATTCTCCCATATTGCATGGGCCCTTAGCCAAATAACCAGGGGTGGTGGTAAGGAAAAAATTATATGGGGCCGGTCCCAACAACAAGCATTCGACGATTTGAAGCAGCGCTTGTGCTTAGCCCCAGTACTTTCACTACCATACCTGCAACAACCCTTTGAGATCGAGATAGATGCTTCAGACTATGCGGTGGGCGCCATTCTCACTCAGCGCGGCCACCCCGTGGCCTATCATAGTGAGACACTATCAGATATTGTTCGTAAGTACCCTACTTACGACAAAGAAATGTACTTCATTGTGCAAGCCTACCACCAGTGGAGACATTACATTCTTGGGAAGGAGACAGTCATCCACACTGATCATAAGCCACTGTAGTTCATGCAGACACAAGGAAAATTTCAAAATGATCGCCATCAAAAGTGGTCTACATACTTGCAGCAATTCCACCTCAACATCAAGTATAAAACAGGAAGCAACAACCATGTCATTGATTGCCTCAGCGGACTGCCAGTCGTGACACTCACCACGGTGCTAGACTCCTATGGCCATGAGACCTCTGGATGGCCCCAACTCTATGAGACAGACCCGGACTTCGCCACCACCTACCAAATGTTGGGTGCAAACACAGTTGTCGATAATTTCCATCTTCATGATGGGTTGTTGTGTCGTTTGGGCCATATCTATGTTCCATCAAGAAAGTGAGCGAAGCTGATCTGGGAAGCCCACTATAGTTGGGTGGCAGGACACTTTGGCGTCGAAAAGACAATGGCGATGCTACAGAAACATTTCTGCTGGTTGAAACTTCGACAGGAGGTCAACAAGTATATCAGGTCTTGTACTGCCTACACTATTGCCAAACTGACCACTAAGAAACAAGGCCTATACACCCCTCTTCCTACTCTTGACAGGCCATGGGAATCCATCTCAATGGACTACATGTCGGGCCTCCTGTCCACCAAGAGAGGAAATGACTATTTTTTTGTGGTTTTTGATCACTTTTCTAAGATGGCGATTCTGGTTGCCTGTAAGAAGAACATCATAGAAGAGGCCACTACCAAGATCTTCTTTGAACGAGTCTGGGTACATTTTGGAATACCACAAACCATTGTCTAAGATCGGGACAGTCAATTTCTCAGCACATTCTGTTTGAGCTTTTGGTCACTGCTGGACACCAAGCTCACCAAATCCACGACCTTCCACCCCTAGACAGATGGCCAAACTGAGGTCGCCAATCGAATGATTGTGCATATCCTTCACATGTATAATTCAAAGCACTCTCGCACATGGGATGAGAGCCTTCCCTATGTCCAACATAGCTACAACCGAGCCCTACAAAGCTCAACCGACCACAGCCCCTTTCAGGTGGGGTTGCATTGGGTCCCATAGATGTTACACTTTCCCTTGCGGTCACCTCGACCGACTCATCTCCTGCTCCAAATGAAGTTGACAAAGCCACCCGGTTCATTGAGCAGATCCAACACATCTGCCAACAGGTTCAGGATATCCTACAAAATTCCAATGACAAGTACATGCAGCGCCATGATCAACATCGGGTGCCACATAAGTTTCAAGTGGGCGACAAAGTTTGGTTGCACTTGCAGAAAAAACGCCTTACAGGGCCCCATCGGAAGGTTCACCCACTCTGTTATGGGTCGTACCCCATCACCAAGTCCATGGGAGATAATGATTTTGAGCTCAACATTCCTCCTTTCCTTGGCCTGCACCCAGTGTTCAACATTCCTCCTTTCCTTGGCCTGCACCCAGTGTTCAACGTGGATCTCCTTCGCCCTTATTTCCCGCCATTACTGGACACCTCAGACGTAGAAGAGAAGCTGACACCAACAGAGATCAACCCCAATTGCATACAACAGGCATCCAACGATCATATTGTGGACACATAGATCAAGGGCACTCAATAGAAAATGATCCAGCTTTATCGAGTCATCAAATCAGGGCAGCTCTTGCACCAAGGCAAGTGGCTCACCCGGAGCCAAATTCAGCAGAAATTTCCTCATCTGATGGGTAACTCAACGCAATGGAGAACAATGCTTCATAAGGAGGAATGATTGATCTAGATGGATATCGGTGGCCACCCACCTTTTCCAATTGGCCCAAAACAGTTTCCTGACAATTTTGACAATTTATTATTTTTAGCAGTTTTAACTTCTGGGGCCATTTTGAGGGCCTAAATGAAGCCCAAACGGGGCCCACATGAATTTTGACGCTTCATCTCCTAAGGTTAGGTTTTGGATGTCGAGGGTTTTTGGCATTCTTATTTATTGTAAAAAATGCCTGCAGAGCCTCATTGTAATCATCTTCTTGCGAATGAGCGCAACCGTCACATCTCTTCTCAGAGATAAGTCATCACCATTCCAACAAGCTTGTTTCGGCTGCATTTTACAATTTTAGCTTATTTCCTTATTGAATAGAAAACCAGCTTTACTGTATCTCTGTTATTTTGTGTTAGGCATATGTTAATAATCTGTAGTCATTCCGTTCTGCTCATAAAATCCGGATCATTTACGATCTGGGTTAGACCCAGATTCCTACATGATTAAGTTGATCAAAGATAAGACAAATGTATTTTTGAGGGTTCCATCATTAACTAATATATGACCCCATGTTTTTCATATTCATTTGTATGTGGACAATAGTCACATGTATAATGACTATCAAAATGTGCTTTCAACAAGTTATTCATCAAATGGATATATAGAGGGAGGGCATGATGGAGGAATTGTGAGAATCAATGATGCTTGGGGTTTTTAATGGACCTCCTCAATGGCTAACCAAAACGATATATGTGTCAAGAATGTGTTATTCTTTTGAAGACTATTGGATTTTTAGTAAGTTGATGGACATCATTACTTCTCAGGACATTTCATGGGTTGTTGATTCACCTCAAGCAGAGACGAAAAACCACTAGGTTGGATGAAATTAATAGGCCATAATGCACCAACAACTCGCCAATGAAAATGATAATGAGGATGATATTCATGCATTATGAAGTGTCTAGATGAACTCTAGAACATGTATGTGTGTGAACTAAAATCTTTTGTATTTACAAACAATGTGAATTAGAGATAAATATATCTCAATGAAATCTACAAAGTCTTTTATTAAACTTAGTTTTAATCCATTAAATCTTAAATCGAAGTGAATTATATATTTTTCTATTAATACCTTCTACCACCCTTAAATCCTAAATGAAAATAGAATAAACATTAAAAAATTGAACAAGATTTATAACAAAATGAAACACTATATAATTTATAACAAAATGAAACACTATATGAGAAAATAAATTCATGTACATAAGAACTATACCTAAAACCTAGATAAATTATTTCGTTACCTTTGCCATCCTAAACCATTCCCTACTTTTCCAAATGAGGGTATGAAAGAAGAGGGCAAAAAGAAGTGAACACAATATTTGATTCACATACATAATTTATATGAGTTATAGATAGAATTTTCCATGGTACAGTGTTCTACCTATGCTTTTTGCCACATGGAAATTCAAGTATATAAAAATATTTGATTCTTATACATAATTTTATATGAGTTATAGATAGAATTTTCCTGTCACGTTTTTCAACCTGCTTGGAATTCGGTTAGGGCACGTTAAAGAAGCTGGTTTGCGCACGTAAAAATCTCGTCTGTGTAAGGTATATTCTATTGAATTTATTGATTATGGGGATTATGATGCTTGTCAGGAAGAGAAACAGACGCTGTTGGGGTTATTTTGAGCTGTGGAGCTTGCAGAGATCAGATTTTTTGTGGGATCATGGGGGTTTACGAGAGCTTGAAGGTTCTATTGCAGAGGAGAGGAAAATATGTGAGGCTGGATGGCTCCACCAAACGTCGCCGCCTGCGAATAGCCAAGTTGGGAGGTAGCCGCAAGAGAAGGATCTGGAGATTCAGGCTCTCCCCAAAGATAAAATTAAGGAGGTGATTGAACCCCATGGTTTATCTGGCTAAGCTGAGAGATGCGTATGTGAAAATGATGCTGAATCTGGCGAATTCCAGGGTTTTCTCCAGCGATCTAGTGGGTGGCGGGTTCGGCCCTGAGTATGCTGTTGAATCCCTTTGGACAGCGGCCGCTAAAGGAGTACGATGAAAAGATGTTAATTGAGATGTATAAGTCGTGGTTGATTCAGTGTGAGATACAGGCAACTGCTGCAGTTGAGACATAGAGAGTTAGGGTTCTGCTGGTTGTTTATAAATAAGAGCATTGTATCTGGTTAGTAGTAGTAGCTCCGTGGGAGTTTTAGTAGTAGTAGATCGTTTCTCGGCGCATTTTGTATGGCTCTACCTGAAAATCTCCAAGGCGGCATTGAAAGCCACTTGTTTTTTTTTCTAATAAAGCCATGGCTGCCTGCTGGTATATTCTTTTGCTGCAATGGCAGGCGTAAATCACGCAGAATTTGGGACTCTTTTCATGGGAGGCATCCCGATTAATTTTGCAGGTCTCATGAATCTACAAGTTTTGAAAATATACACCAACAGGTTGACGGGTCTTCTTTTCATCTCGATAGATGGTCTCTGCAAGCTCATCTGTGTGGATTTCCATGGAAACCTTCTTAGTGGTTTTATTCCTCCATCTTTG
>CBVK0100364802.1:0-11440 GCA_900067695.1 Picea abies
TTGTTGGTAATTCCTCAAGTGGGGTGAGTTGCAATGTATAGTATTCTTTAATTGCTTGATGATAATTTTAGAGTCCCCAAAAACCTTTATTTGTTTAATGTTTAAGTCTATGGCTTTCTTTAGTCCTTGAACTAGAGCTTCATACTCAACAATGTTATTAGTGCATTTAAATTCTAGTCTGCAAGATAGGAAATTCTTCTTCCCCTTTGGATCAATGAGGATACATCCTGCTCCTGAACCTTGTTGTGATTTAGACCCATCAAAGTATAGTGTCCAAACTTGTGAGAGAAATTTATCAACTTCTTCATGCCTAGTTATTTCCTCATCTCTGTATACCTTGTCTGTGGTTTTCAACAGAGGTTCTTGGAAGAAGATTATTTCTTCTACCGTTTCTAGTAGATTCACTTGAAAATCCGTTTTGGATTTTTGAGTGAGAGGTACATCAAATGAGAGAGGAGCGAAATTGCCGAAATCAGAATCACACGAGTAGTTTCCTAGCACGGGGAAATCTATCGATGAGGGTTCATTGAAGGCTTCTAAATTGGGGATAGTATGTTTGAGATAACTTTCCCTATTGATCCTAATCATGTTGGTATGCCCCTTTAGTGGAAACCAGAGGTGAGCCCCATCTGTGCTAAAGTATCCATTCAATTTCTCGGACCAATATCGACTAAGTAGCATTCCATAAATTTCTGGTATATCTACTACAATGATGTCAATTACTTGAAAAACTTTTGGGTGTGTAGCCATTCTAATCATGATATCCTTAAGTTGCCCAATAAATTTTACCTGAGTTCTGTCTAGTTGTATAACATGTTTATCACTTTTGAGCGGAACTGCATTCAATTTCTTGTAGATTGATAATGGCATGACATTGGAGGATGCCCTTGAATCGAGTAAACAATTATGTAGGTTTTTGTTGAAGACTTCAAACATTAAAAGGAAAGGTGGGACACACGACTTTCCTCTTTTGTCTACAGAGCAAGAATTCACATTTGGTTTGTTCTTTGGATCCGTGGTTGATGGGACCTCACCTAGGTCAGTGCTTGTTATAGGGGATTCTATTGACCTTAAGGTCTATAACAGAAAGTCCTTTTGTTGGGGAATTCTACACTTTTCCATGACCAACACGTTAGCCTTCAACTTCTTTAAGTATTCTACTATGTTGTAGCCCAGCTTGGGATTCTCATGTATGTATGTTTATAGTATTTATTTGGGAGAGAAAAGGTACTTTCGAGTGATCGGTTGTTTTTTTTTCCCTTGAAGATTGGACAATGATAAGGTCACTTAAGACCAATTGAACCTTACTTCGCATTTGCACCGCCAAAACCTCAACAGGTGGTTCCTAAACTTCAAGTACATCATCGAGAGGCAAATACAAGTCAAGATCCCATAACAACATGGTTGTTTCTTTCGGTGGCTCAACTTCTTCCTGATCGGTGATGTTCACCGCTTAGCCGCTTGATTGTTTAGTAAGAGAAACTTCATCTAGGAACCAATTGGCCATTAAATTCATAGCGTGCGCCCATTGGGGACAGTCTCTTTTGGAATGTTTCTCTTGATTATACATACAAAAAGAGTCAGATTCTACATTACCCAGGTCGATGTTTAAGTTGAATGGGGGAGGTTCAATCACTTTGAAATGTGGATTTCTCTTAAAAAAGGGTTTATAGGGCCTTTGACCTTGGTTTCCTTCCCCGACACTTATTTTCATGTCTACGATTTCATTTGATAGATTCTTTATCATCCATTGTATGTATTTTATGTCCCCACTTCCCTTTTCGGGACCTTGTTCTGTTTGTTTTCCCGGGGGTCTAGTCAACAAAAGTGCTCTCCTTGATGGAGGTTGAAATTCCTTCTTAACTAGTGAGACCTAGCCCTCTTTGCATACCTTCATTTGGAATTCAATCGTTTTGGCTTTCTCAAAATTTTCAGCTAGGGTATGTTTGGCATCCCTTTTCACAAACATCAAAATGGAAGCAAGGAGAGTGTTAGTATATACCTCAATTAGCAAATCCTGTGTAGGTTTAGCTTCGGGTGGAAATTTGTTCAGGACAGTGGTAAATCATTGATTGAAGTATTTAAGATTCTCTTTTGAACTCATGGTGGTAGTGAAGAGTTCATCCATTAAAGATATTGTGGTGGTTTCTTCTGCAAATTTGTCTAAGAAATATTTTTGAAACTTTGTTCAACTAGTTATGGACCCCATAGGCAAGTTAAAATACCAAGTCGAGGTTGAATTCTCAAAGGTATAGTGAAAAATCCTACATACTACATCCTCATTTTGTATGTTCATGAGTATTATATCTAGTATGAACTTTTTAATATGGTCTTCAGGCAATCCAGAGGTTTCAGGGTTGAATTTGGGAAGTAATTTTTTTTGGATATCGAGGGAGGTTATGTACTTCTCCTGGGATTGTTAGATCATCTCTGGCCAAAAAAGGTTGATTATTTGGAGGTGTATTGCACCTTTATTTATTATTGTCATTATTATCCTCCATGTCGTCCGATTCTGAAACTGAGTGATCTGATTTAAACCCTTCCTCGTCAGATTCGAAATCATCTAGCTCAGAGTAGTTACCAGCTATTTTTTCAGAGATCAGATTGAGGGGTTGTTCGATATCAATGAGGTAAAAATATATCAGGTCTTATACTGTTTGAATAAAAACCTAGTCGGGGGTATCAACCATTGGTATTCTTACTTGTTTTCTACAAGGAAGTAATGGGGCTAAGGGTAACGATCCAATTTGTCGAGCGTAAGCTCTTGTGATTCTTCTGAATTGGTTCAACTCCTCTTGGGGAAGAGAATAAGGTATTTTAGGGAACATGTTTTCTTCCTCGTGATGGGGTGAGTTACTCATTTCAGGAGTACTCTCTATATGTGGGTTGTCTTGAGAATGACTACACATGCATGTGGGTTGTTTTGAATCTATAGGCTATGCGAAATATTATATCAGAAATATTGTTAGCAATTCATTCAAAACCCTCCTTCTAGCGCCAATTTTATTGAGGGGTCCAAGATCACTTTAACTCAACAGTGGGAACCAAACCCGCCTTAGAGGCCCATTTATACTCTACATCGTTTGATGGTGGAATGGTTGTCCATATCTTTTGATCTATCTAATTTATCAATGGGATTTACTTAGCTATTGACAGGATGTATTTCTGTGAAAGTTCCTCCTTCAGATTAAATGTTCTCTTTTTGTCTTTTCTTTTATTAGATGAGTCTGATAAAATGAGGTGTGCTGGTATAAACCAACTGATAGAGGGGATTCTTAACTACTGAAGAAGGTTGATCCTGGGATAACCCTCGTGTTGAAGCATGCAGAAAAAGATATTCACACCTATTACAAGTCTAGTAATAATACATTAACTTGTTGCCTTCAGATTAAATGTTCTCTTTTTGTCTTTTCTTTTATTAGATGAGTCTAATAAAATGAGGTGTGCTGGTATAAACCAAATGATAGAGGGGATTATTAAGTACTGAAGAAGGCTGAGCATGGGATAACCCTCATGCTCAAGCATGTAGACAAATATATCCACACCTGTTACAAGTCTAGTAATAATTCATTAACTTGTTGGTATTTCAACAGTGACTGAGATACGATTATTGAAAGAAAATATGCATGCAATAAGATGATTGCAAGAAAAATAGTTTCCTTAGCTATACCATCATTCACACATTAACACAATGATTTGATTTTCATCATTAAGAACAAAAGAACTACTAAAATATTGAAACATATAGCTTATCAATAGATTCAAAACTCTTACTCTTACAACATCAATTACTGAAATAAAAGTTGTAAGTAAGTCCTCTTTAATCCAATCACATAATGCCTTTGATAGAAAAAACAAAATTTCGTCTCTGGTTCTAAATAGAACTTCTCAATTAAGGTTGTTTAGAAATAGTTCTTTACAATTCTCAAAAAGAGGGTCTTTTCCCCAAAATCATCGACCTTTTATAAAAGGTCAATCCCCCTATTTATAAAGAATCAACTAACTAAAAATAACTACTACAAGTATGTATTAAGTAAAATAAAATATTTCCACTTGACGCTTGATCTATTTTTCCTTTGGAAATCATCTCGTGTTTCTACTAAAGTGGATGACTCTTCTTGTATTCCATCCACTTGAAAAAGAGATCCTCACATGTGTTAGCATACATGAATCTGTGTTGATCCATTGGAGCAGCAAGCGTTTCCTTCACTTCTACTGCCCATTCTCTATATTTGGCGACTTTGGAACTCAAACGTTGCAGAACTGCATGAGCCTTGATCGGATGTTCCTTAAACTTATGTATTTGACCTGGTGCCATGCTTTCCACCTGTGCGATCTCAACTCCCCATGCTAATTCTTGTTCTGCATGTCGTTTGACTATGTCATGCAAGTTAACAAAGTCTCCGGGTGAGACGAATTCTAGGAGGAAAATGTCTCTCATCTCCTGATTGATATTTTTCTAGCTTCTTTCACACTCAACCCATCTCTTATGTATTTCTCACTGAGGTTCCTGGGCCATACTTACCTAGTATTCTATTGGATTACTGAGAGGGGGGGTGAATCAATAATAGTGTAATTATAATCCTTTTTCTCCAAATAATCCAAGTGTTATTACTGAAATAAAAGTTGGAAGTAATTCCTCCTCAATCCAATCACATAACACCTTTGACGAAAAACAGAATTGTTTCTCTAGTTCTAAACAAAACTTCTCAATTAAGGTTGTTCATAAATAGTTCTTTACAATTCTCAAAAGAGGGTATTTTCCCAAAACCATCGACCCTTTTATAAAATTTCAATCCCCTTATTTATAAAGAATCACTAACTAAAAATAGCAGCTACAAGTTTGTGTTAAGTAAAACAAAATATTTCCACATGGCTCTCGATCTCTTTGTTCTCTGGAAATCATATTGTGGTTCTACTGGAGTGGATGACTCTTCTCATATTCTGACCATTTGACGAAGAGATCCTCGCATGTGTTAGCATACTAGAATTTGTGTTGGTTCATTGGGGCTGAAAGTATTTCCTTCACTTCTACTGCTCATTCTCTGTATTTGATGATTTTGGCACTCAAACACTACAGAACTACACGATCCATGATCGAATGTTCCATAAAATGATGTATTTGACCCGGTGTCATGCTTTCCACCTATGCAATCTCCACTACCTATGTTGAGTCTTGTTTTGCATGTCATTTGACTATGTCATGTAAGTCGACAAAGTATTTGGGTGACTCAAAATTTGGGAGGCCAATGTCTTTCATCTCCCGATTGATATTTTCCCAGCCTCTTTCGCACTCGCCCACTTCTTTTGTATCTCTCACTGAGGTTCCTGGGCCTTACTTACCCAGTATTCAAATTATTTCCTGATCTGGGAGATGTTGTTATCCCTTAGCACTCAAATACCATGCTCCTCTATGTCTCAGCCCTTCTGCACTATGTTGATGTAGTCAATTCGTTCTACCACTTGGTATGATTTTTCATAACATCTCTCCATGTCCTTGCAGGTTGTCAGTGCCATAGTGGTATCTTCTTGGAAATCGGTTAAACCTACAGTGAAAATATGTATTTCTATTTTGAACTTTGCATATGCATCTTGGAACTCACTCTTCATAAAAATGGTGGCCTACATTGAGTCTTGATAATATTTTTCCAAGTGGCACAGATGGTCTAGCTCCTTTAGTGCAGCGGCTAGTTATTTTTCATCTCGCTTCGCTCAAGCCAACATGGCATCAGTGATAGAAATCCCTGGGCCGATGAGCTCAGATGTCTTTGCGTGTTCTGTGCTGAGAATATTCCTCTCCATGGTGATGAGAATCTAGCTATCAAGCGTGAGTCTTCTTTTGTTGGTGGTCCTCCTCATGATAACTTTCCTCTTCTTGTCATAATTGATCGCATGTATATCAACAAACTCATCAATCGGCTCAGTGATTTGTTTTTCTCCCTAGGTTAGAGTGTTTCCCAAGCTTCCTGCTATATGTATTTGTTCTAGAACTAGTTCTTGTACTTCTTTCATATGTCCTAATGGCTTGACCTCTATCTGGTGTTCATCGGTTGGTGAGGTATCAAGAAAATTTGAAGATTTAGTGATATGTTTAGTACTTACTTGGTTATTGGCTATCAAGGTGTCGATCTCTAGTTGTTGCACTTCCTCTTTTTGTCCACCTGAACCTAGCTCATCCCTAGAGCTATCTTTTGGGGTCCCCGATAGGTCGATAAAATCAGTGTCTAAGACACTTTTGGTCTCATGGTCGCCCTGCATAAGGTTTGGAATTGATGCATCGGGACTTGGAGTAGATATTCCCCTAGGTTCTTTCTCCTCTGTAATCAGTATCGGAGTTACAAGTGATACCTCTGAACTCTCTTCATCGTCATAGATGGTTATTAGATAAAACAAGGGATTTGGCAAACCTGTTTCACCTAGTGTTCTTGAATTCTCATACTGGGTTGGAATGGTCATCGGTGATCTAGCCTATGGTGATGGAACTCTGGGGTTTTCGAGACCGATGTTTTTCTCCAGTTGTATTGACTCTGAGCCATTTATCTCTTCTTTTATTATGATTGGATCGATTGGGGTGATCCTCATCATTTCTATTAGTTGAGGATCATTCTCTATTTGATCAATGATTCTTTGGGCTCCTTCTACTAACAACAACCCTCTCCTTTGTGCCTCTGTGGTTTCTGCTGCTCTAATTTCTTCTATAAGCCTAAGAGCTTATTGATATGATTGTTCTATTGTTTCCACCTGCTCATCCATACTCATACCTTTCAACCTAGTCATGTTTGGGTTAGATTTTCTCTGTAATACATCGTCCCATTCCTAAGCACATTCTGTAAAAATATCATCTTCAAACTTGTCATGCGCATATGGCCATCAGGAAGAGACTTGTGAAGAATGTTGACGAACTAGGCCTTTAGGGTCATGCTTTCGAAACCGGCCTGTTGGGAACCTGTATTCTAGATGAATCAAACCCTATTGTTTAGCTTGAGTAGTGTCCTTCACTATATAAAACCCTACATGGAAACCGTAGGGGATGAATGCTCGTTTCTTGTCCCTAACCAAAGTGGTGTTGTATCCCTATAGGATAGTATGGTAACATATTTCTTCTACAAAGAGTCAGTCTAGGACCTGAGAGGGGAGAAAATGTGGTGCTTAGGTGGCCCCGAACGCATTGATATAGGTTGTGGTCTCATCTAGGTACCAATAGCCTACTTTCAAAATCATTTTCTTGGCCGCTACAGACAACCTTGGGAATTCCTTTTTAAATATAACATTTTCTTGGCCGCTACAGACAACCTTGGGAATTCCTTTTTAAATATAATGAAATAAATATGGGCGATGAATTCATCCCAAATAAGGGAATAAGACTTCTTGTACCTCTTTCCCCATAGGATGTTGAAGTAGACATGTACATGCATCTCTATGACATTCTAACTCAAACTCATACCGGTGAAGACATTCCTGGCACAGATTACATATAGCAGATACAAGGCCATGTGAAAAGCAGGTGCTTCCCCCTCCTTTGGTGATTGAGCCTACAGTATACTGGTGCTCAATTGCTTAGAGATAATTGCCCCCCAGTTGAAACTACTCCCAGAAATTGCCATAGTGTATTCCATGGGCATCCTTGCCTCCGAGAAATTAGCACAATATATTTCTCCGTATAATCGACAGATTAGAGCCATCAAGTAGATATATGGATCCCTCAAATTCATTGTCCCATACCAGTCATTTCTCTGGTTCATAAATTTCTTGTCCTCCTTCAACTAGGAAGCCATTGATCGGCTGGTGTCATGGAATTCATAGAACTTCACCACGAAGTCTGTGTTCAAAAATGTGGTGCTCTGGTGGCCCCAAACACCCTGATATAGGTTGTGGTCTCATCTAGGTACCAGTGGCCTACTTTCGAAATCATTTTCTTGGCTGCTACAAACAGCCTTGGGCATTCCTTTTTAAATATAATGAAATAAATACGAGCGATAAATTCATCGCAAATAAGAGCATAAGACTTCTTGTACCTGTTTTCCCATAGGATGTTGAAGTAGACATGTACAGGTAGCTCTACAACGTGCCAGATCAAATTCATACCGACGAAGACATTCCTTGCGCAGATTACATCTAGCAGATATGAGGCCATGTGTAAAGCGGGTGCTTCTTCTCCTTCCCTTGGTGACTGAGCCTGCAGTATACTAGTGTTCAATTGCTTGGAGATAATTGCTCCCCAGTCGAAGCTACTCCCTAAAAGAGCCACAGTGTATGCCAGGGGCATCCATGCCTCCAAGAACTTGGTGCAGTCTTTTTCTCCGTATAATCGGCAAATTAGAGCCATTAAGTAGATATATGGCTCCCTCAGAGTCACTGTCCCGTACCAGCCGTTGCTCCGGTTCGTAAATTTCTTGTCTTCCTTCCCCCAAGAGGCCATTATTCGACCGGTGTCATGGAATTCATAGAACTTCACCACGAAGTCTGTGTTCAACCGCTCCTCTAGGTCCCTGATTTTGTATTGCTTTTGAGACCTCTGTCAGGAGAAAAACTCTGACACATCCACCATTCTCATCATTGATTAGGCACTTTTGCGTGTCTGTGTGATCAATTATCCAACTCAAGGTATCAATGCAGGTCAAGACTGGAGTTCGACAGGCTACCAAATGCAAGCACGACCGTCGGATATTTGGTAAAACCTAGTCATCAAGCGCCCTTACATCTGAGTCATTGTGTGGGATAAACTATGGGTAATCTTCCTATTTGATTATGTTGAATAAATCTCCCCACTATGGGAGAATTATTTTTTATCTAGTGGTTGCTTCTGTGTTGCCAAAAGCGAGAGGTTGAATAAATTCCTTCTTGTTCGATGTTTTGATGACTAGCTCCTCTCTATGAGAAAATTTGAACTACCTCACCATGCTGGGAGAAGATCCTTCACCCATCTCTGCTTCCTTTAATTTCAGTGCCCTCGGCGAGTGTCTGGTCGTTGGTTTCCTTGGAGGCATTTTCCCTATAGATAGAACAACGTTAGACATCGTGTTGTAGATAGGATGTTGATACATAAAAATTACAACCATCAAACTGATAAAAATTAACACATACCTCTTCTTTGCGCTATATTAACCTAGTTTTTTCGAAATTTTGAGAATCAAACACAACTCTTGAGACGCTCTCTTTGCTTCTTCGGCTACTCTGGAAATGGAAAACTTGTGGGAAGAATGGAGGTGTTCAAAATTTTCTTGGTGATTTAAATAGAGATAATACTTACCTTGTCGCATCAGTTATTCAATTCAAGGTATGAGTGTGGTTCTACAAAATATGTCGCCAAATCTTCATTATGTTCAATATTAAATGTAGTCGTAGGTTGGCGGTGCGCACGTGGGATATAATGCGATCTATTGATGATTTCAAATTCACGTTGTTCAATCGATGCATGGGGTATAAATGTATGTGAAGAAAAACATTAACTGGCCTATTAAATGGAAGAATTTGATCTTATTGTGTATTGAAAACATCCCATAATTCCACTAAATTAGTTGGTGAATCGGTAGTCAGGGATTTTCTTTAGACCATGTTCGTTAATATCTCTCGAAAAAAAATTTGATGTCGACCCATCTTGTTGTATAGCGATGATGTGGAATTGCAGACTTGGAAGTGTGACTAGGACACGGGGAAACCTAAGGTGACTCGGGATGAAATTATGTTGTACGAAATGCCTACGTGGCAAAGACACGTAACACTTGAAACTGGCATCTTCATTTAATCGTGTTATTCGGAATCAGGGACTTTTCATTAGCTAATTGTTTTAACAACATGTATTATCCTGTCGATGCTAAAAAAGGATCAAGGATCGGTGATCGGCGATAAGTTTAAACAAGTGTTCCCGGATTACCCCCCTCGAAACTTACCGATGTTGAAAATGCATCGGGGATCGGTGATCGGTGATGTGTAAATGCAGGAATTTTCAATGATTTAACCTTTTGGGATTTCACCGATCCTCGATAAAATGCATCAGTAATCGGCTATCGGAGGTTCATCATGGCCCATGTCATTTTTTATCCCTCTTGTACTTCACCGATGTCAATGAGAAATCAGCCACCTCTTCAATTATATTTACGAACAAATAGCACACATCTACTCCACTTTTACCGATGTCGATGATACATCGACGATCGATGATTATTGTTACTATGCGGTCATTTCTACTCGTTCAAAATTTGTCGTTCTCTTAACATAAGTGCGCAGGTCACAAATTTCACTGCATATTCTTAGTTAAAATGCATATTTATTTTCAGACACAAAGGTTTCACATTGATAGGTTCACACAAATCCAATTTGATCAATGAAGAGACATGAAACAAAATAAGCAATCCCTCCATAGTGGACTCAATTCAGAAAGAAAAACAAAATAAAACAAGTGGTACCCAAAAGAGACAAAATTTCATGAAAGATTTTATGGTGTGTTGAGAATTCATTAGATACATCATGCTCCTAACCCTTCTTGTGATTTAGATCCATCAAAGTACAACGTCCAAATTTGTGAGCGAAGTTTAGAAACTTCATCAGGCCTAGTTATTTTCTCATCTACGTATACCTTGTCTGTTGTTTCCAACAAAGGTTCCTGAAAGAAGATGTTTTCTCCTTCCACTGCCAGTAGATTCACTTGAAAATTCATTTCAAAATTTTGAGTGAGAGGTACATCAGACAAGAAAGGAGCGAAATTTCTAAGATCAAGATCGCAGGAGTAGTTTCCTAGAACGGGGAAATTTGTCGATGAGGGTTCGTTGAAGGATTCTAAATCAGTGACAGTATGTTTGAGATATATTTCCCTATCAATCCTAATCATGTTGGTATTTCCCTTTAGTGGCAAGCAAAGGTGAGCCCATTCCATGCTAAAGTATCCATTCGATTTCTCAGACCAATCTCGACTAAGTAGCAATCCATAAGCTTCTGGGATATCTAATACAATGATGTCAATCACTTGCACAAACTTCAGGTGTGTAGCCATCCTTAAGTTCACCAATAACTTTTACTTGAATTTTTTATAGTTATATAACATGCTTATCACTTTTAAGAGGAATTGTGTTCAATTTCTTGCAAATGCACAATGGCATGACATTGGAGGATGCCCCTAAATCGACTAAACAATTATGTAGGTTTGTGTTGAAGATTTCAAATGTTAAAAGGAAAGGTGTGATAAGTCCCAACTCCCTTTGAAAGATTGCTTTTAGTGCAGAGTTAACAAGTCCTTGTTTTTGCCTAGTTGGTTTCATAGTATGTTGAATAAGACTGGGATCAAAACCACGAAGATCCTCATAAGACCAAGAAAAAACATTTTGAAATCCACCGAGTAGCTCGACATACCTCATCTCTTCTTTATCAGAACATTGGACATTTATTTTAACATTCGTTGAAGATTCAGGTGTCCTAATGTTCATGGAGATGGTTTCAACCACCT
>CBVK0100364803.1:0-12428 GCA_900067695.1 Picea abies
ATTTATGAGTTTTCCATAGTTCTTGGCTAGTCCAGTTATTTTTACAAACTGGGTGAAACAGGGTGTTATAGATATACAAGAAACACATACTGAACATAAACACCATAATGAATCTCAAATTTCATAAAGAGGAAACTTCTACATTAACTTCAAAGGAATAAACAAGTCTTGATCTGTAGTATAATAATCCTCTTTTCCAAAAAGAGTCCCCCCACATCTCTGATAGCTTCATGAAATATATACAAAAAATATCTTCCTATGTTGCCAAATTCAAATCCTAACAATCTTCCTAGGTTAATAAAAAATTACAAATATCTTGGCAACAAAATATGAACTAACTGTTGAAAATGAGGAGTCAAAGTTGACTCATTAATTACAATATAATAATAGATAAATCTACTTTTGAAACCATATCCTAATGATATTTGACCTCTAGAATTCGTTGTAGGTGAGCTTTCATGTTTTCCTACCTTTCATTTATGATCTGGAGGCATTCCAAATCTCTGTCATAGTTGCGCAACAATAACCTACAACAAAAATGTAGCAGATTGCGCAACAAACTAGGAAAATAGGGGTCAAATATTACATCATTTCTACAAAATAAAAATATATTTTTCAAAACTGAGAGAGGTTTTTGTATATGAACCTATTCTTGAGAAGAAAATCTCTCATTTTTCTAACATTCCTCTCTAGTATGTTGGGATACGTGCCCAAATATGATGACCAAAACATTAAATGCTTAAATCTGGAAAAATGGGCTATAAGGATTCATTCAAATATCCCATACTATGACACTTATTGCAAATCGAAGAGAGGTTTTTATTATTTGGTCCTTCCTTGAAAAAAAAATCTTTGGGAGTTTCAAAATTACTCTCCAGTTGGTCAGAAGGTGATCTTGAAGTTGACCACTAAACCAACAATTTGCATAGCACACCCTGCAGCCTGTGGGTAGGACAATCCTCTATGCAAAAAAATCCTCTACGCAGTGTGCAAAAATGAAAAATAGAGGGAAACTTGATGGAACAATGAACAACAACAGGAAACTTGGCACAACAATGAACAACGATAGGAAACTCGAAGCAATAATGAGGATGGCTCGGGTTTAGCTCAAATGAAGTAAACCTAGTTATGTGAAAATAAAATTTATTTCAAAGGCTAACTTGCAATGGATTCCAAGAAAGGCTCTTGAATAGTGATTGAAAAAAATGGTGATTGCACAAAAAAAAAAAACAGATTTAAAGGTTTGAGTAGCGAATATCAACACACAAGGTTTGCGTAGCAACTGGAGTTTGCATAGTAGAGAGCTTTGGAGCTTGTTGGAGAGGCTATGGACTATGCACAGGTATTGGATAATTGGAGATTGGGCCTGTGGGCCCAATATTTTTGGTAAAAGTATTGGATAATTGGAGATTGGGCCTGTGGGCCCAATATTTTTGGTAAAATGAACTTGGGCCCTGTAATAAACCCGAGGGTATAAAATTGACTATAAAATCCAAAAATTGGCTAGTAAACGCAATTTTAATTTGCCAAGACTTACAAAAATTTGCCCAATTTGATGAAATGTTTTCCCCAAATAACCTAAGAGACCAAAGATTTTCAAAACTAACTTTATGCCAAAATTCAAAATTTAGCTTGTGACAACATCTGGCTCCAATGGGGATGGCATTCTCCTTGCGAGGCACCAAAGAATGTAGACCGAGTACCTGATCCATTGGGATGCTCCCAAACTCAACTTTCCAATTGTAACTTATAACCTACTCTCTGTTAGAAAAACAAGATTGCAAAGCAATAAACTAAAACAAATGCAGAAATAAAACAAAGAAGATACAAAATACAATAGAGACACATATATATGTGGTTCACCTAGGGTGGGCTATGTCCACCAGATAAATTACCAGGTCCTTCCTTTATTATTATCTAGCAAATGAAGGGATAAAACCTACAACATACCCGTTGTAACTTCCTCTTCTTTCTCTCATAGTCTCCTCACTCAGAATACAATATTCACAATGATACATAGCCGCAATACATTTCCATCATAAAAGAGGGTTTCCTTCTAGGGAAAAAAACCATAACATAACTTCTACTGTCAAATCTGTGACCTTATAATGAATGGTCTATATTTACTATGAAATTACAATATACATTTACAAAGAAAAGTTTCCTTCTGGGGCTTCGCCCCTGAACCCTCGCAAGGGGGTAACCCCCCATGCACTCCCTAGTGTGGAGGAGTGTACATTCTTCTAAGGTGTAAAGTCTTCATGGGGTATAAACACAGTTGAAAACAAAGACCTCTAGATCAGGAATATAATCAGGCTCCACAATCCCATTGAAATCCAAACCTGATCTTTTCTACCACAAACTTATTCTACAAATGAACCAAAACCAAACTGAAAATGCAAACTAAAAAAAAAATGTCGAAAGAGATGCTTGCCATGTTGAGCTTATTCACACTCGTACCTACTCTAAATTGTAAGAAAATTTGTTGAATCAAGTAATTTCAGATTTCCAATAAAGTCAATCAAGTATCTTCTTACATAAAATGACTGTTTGATTGTGCTTGAACATAATTGACCCCAAAGAATGTGATGACAAGGGTAACTTATAATACTTATGTTTCTCATAGTGGAGACATAGCTATGAATTTAAATTGAAGAATCCTTCCATATATTCATCTATAGGGTTATAAAAATCATAAATGTTTCATTGATTCCCAAATCAGTCTACAATCTGGTTATCATGCATGGATTGTTCATGTGTATCTTCTACTTGCACATACTGCTTTAGGTGTGGATTTTCAAACTCATTTCCAGACACAAAACATTTCTCAATCTTGACATCTAAAGGCAGTTGAAAAGGATCTTCAAAACACAAGCTTTGATAGTGAAAGTCTTGGGACTGAATTTGACCCTCTAAGGCCTCAAGATCATTCTCAAGTTTTTCAACAAACTCTTCCAAGAAACTGACCTTATCTTTAGAAGAAAATTTACATGACTTCAAATACATGGGTAAAATTTTTGAGAAAGCCTCTTCGATTTGATCATCATCAAACATGTCAAAATATTCTTTAAAACCCTCANCATCAAACATGTCAAAATATTCTTTAAAACCCTCAACAGAAACATGATTTTCTACTAACTCTCATTTTTCCATCCATGTTTCCCAGAAGACAATCCAAAAATATGTTATAGATCTAATAGACCTAATAGACAAACCTTCAGCCCCACCTTTACACTTTCTTTGGAATGAATCATAAAATAGTCTAAGGAAAACATCTTCATGTTTGACTCTAAGAATCTCAGTGAAGTCGTGAAAAATTGATCTATGATTCAAAGTCAAAATCAGATTATCTCCACTAAATTTCGGACCATTCCTTTAAAAAATTTCATTTTTGGGTAAAGGATTCGGGAAAACATGAATCTGTGAAAATTTGAAACATGCATACCTTGAAACAATGGTAGCATTGAAACATGCATACCTTGAAACAATGGTAGCAACATCTGAGTTCTTCATCAATTCCAGTGGAGTCACTAGTATCTTCTTCAAGATTTAAAACCTTCCGACAATGGAGTCGCTATTGATACTCTAACATTTGGATACCACTGAAAATAGAGTCTCCATGTGGATGATTTACACTTTCTTCATGTTTGATTGTTGTCCACCATCAACAATCAGATATGAACTTTGCAATTATCCCAGGGAAAATGCAACTTTCGGTCCCTGACAACGGCGCCAAAATATTAATGTTGAGTAAATGTTTGGGTTGAAGAAACAATCTACAAAGGTAACCTACAAAAAAATTTAAGATTGGAAACTAGAATTTCCAATCTAGAGAGGGCTCTCTCTGAGACTTGATCTCTAATAGACAGGTTGCCTTAAAATGATGGCTAGATTTAGAATTTTAAGATAATTTTTCAAGGTTTGCTGACAAAATATAGTGCTTCTAGGGCTATGGAGTCAACCTATGAAAACAAAGAAAAAAATGCTTGGTAGATATAACTCCTTAGAGGAAAAAAGGATAAATAAGGTGATGAACTTCAGTGTTTAGTTTGATCATGTAGGGTGAAAGAAGAAAATAAACATACAATAGAATCAGAGCACCACAATGGATGAATTCAGACCTTAGCTGAGAAGATAGACATAATTTCAATTAGTTAAGTATAGAGCACCATTAGATGAATTCTAGACTTTCAATTTACCAATTTAAAAAGAAGAAAAGTGCAGATGAAAATAAGTACATAAAGAATACATACAAAGAAAAGTACAAGCTTTAGATCACCACCATTAAAATATTTTTCTTAAGGAATTCAAGACTTCTATATTTGTGTTTCTTTAGATTCAAAAATTACATTAGGGATCAAAATGTCTATACTTCTTCCCGCGCATCCCCTTTTTTACATTAAAATAGTCCATATATATAGAAAACTAAAGCTACACTTAGTTGCTAGGAGTCGAACTACTATCTCTTAGAGTTATGGATCTATTTGTTTTCAAAGAGAACAACAACCTCTACAAAATTTACCAAAAATAGGAAACTCGATTTGGCAAATCATAACCTATCCGAAATGTTATTTACAATGATAAATTACTAAGAAAATTTCAACCATACGGTTGTGATGAATCATCATGTGTATCGTTGGAAAACACTGTCACCGTTGCGTAGTAAATTCTATTTTTTGTTTTACAAATGTTGGCTGCGAAATCTGCGCATCGATTTCGCGCGACGGATCTTCATGCTGAGGTTTTGCATGCGAATCCTGTTGGTAGCAAAGGATGGTGTCATTTAGTTTGTCCATAGCTTCCTTGTCCAAACTCGCTTGTAGTTGTAAGGCCCTATTTTCCCTTCTTAATGACAAATTTTGTCTCTTTAAACTCCTCACCTGTCTCAACAAAGCCGCATTCCTTTTTAATTTTCATTGAGCGTCAGAGAGAGCTACACATGCATCGTCAATAACTTGTCTACATTTCTTGAAATGTTCCATGATCCCTTCCTCTGGTATTCTAGATTCCTCCTTGAGTTTAATGATCTCATTTTGAGCTTCTCTCAGCTGCTTTTCCAACCACTTTATATTATTTTCTCCTTCTGTTGGTGATCTAGGATATCTCCAACCTTCTTTACTCTGTGATTCTTGTTTTTTAGGAATTCTTTATGCTAGCTGCCTCCTCAATTCTCTATTTTCCTGATAGAGTTGGGCTATAACATGTTGAGCTTTATTTAATCGTTGTTTCACCTCATTGATATCTACATGTTCTTCACCTAGTGCCACTTGATTTTCAACAATCTCCTAGGTTGCACATTCAACAAACTCTGGCTGAATTGTGGGTATGGAAAATCTGCTGGAAGAGGGCCTAGTGCTCAATTTACTGGGAGCTTGATTCTCCTCATTTTCATTAGTGAATCTTAGTTTTCTTATTTTCTTGGATGGTGGCTAACTGAGAGATGAATCTTCAATTTCTTTTCCTTTTCTCCCTTCAACAACACCTCCTCTTCTTACCTCTAAACTATGAAGTGTTGATTTCTCAGCAGATAAGGGAATATATCCTTTAGGGTCTGTGGGAATGTTTTTTGAAATCGGGAAGGAGTTTCATTCCCTTTTAAAATTTTTGATCTCCTCAACCACCAACATCTTAATCAAAGAAAAATGGAATAAGTTGTTCTTTGGCTGGTCAACTTTGGCCCGGACATTGTCTACCATCTTTCCTAGGCTTCTACATAGGAAAAAAGGTAAGTTTAAAGGACTTCTCCCTGTGAAATGCATCATAATACTAATGTGGTATTGATGCACCTTGTCTAATCTTCCCTCAGAGGTGAAGTACTTTTGGATTATATTCAAAAGTTTCTCAAAAGGTTCCAGACGATACTCATTGGGAATGTTGGCTCCAATTTTCCGATTTCTATATTCAGGCTTGATGTAATCAATATAACATGAAGTATCTAATGGCATACCTTTAAACCATTTTTCTCCCTAGATAAGGACCTCCGTCGTAGCTGATATGGTTTCCTCTGATACTTGAAAAGTGATCCTTGCAATATTTGTTCTGACACCAGTAAATTTAAGGGTGAACTTCTTAGTTAGCTGTGCATTATATCCTTGAATATTTTCACAAAATCTTGTGCATCCGACTTGTTCAAAGGACACTCTGATCGTCGGATCTGCGTTTAGTAAATTTAAATCATGTGGTTAAAACCTAATGACTTTCCCACTTTTTTCATTCTTTCTTTTACTTTAAAGAGTTGTCATGATGCTGATATATGCCAATTTCAGGTGTGCGACAATAGATTGTAATAGCCTCTCTGCGCAACGAATGAGAATAATAACTTTGCACGGTGCATAGGAAAAGGTAGCGACAAGAAACTTTGTGCAACAAACAAGTCATCAGCAAAAAATTCAGTGCAATAAAAAACTTTGGTGCAGTAGCAACAACAACGGAAAAATTTGGTGCAGTGGAAAACTTTGGCGCAGTAGAAACAAAAACGAAAAACTTGGCGCAAGAGACAAACCAACGGTAGAAAATTCAGTGCAGCAAAAAAATCAGCACAATAGAAAACTTCAGTGCAGTAGAAACAACAACGGAAAAATTTGGTGCAGTAGAAACAACAACGAAAAACTTCGCGCAGGATACAAACCAGTGGTAGAAAATTTAGCGCAATGGAAAAATCGGCGCAATGGAAAAATCGGCGGAATAGAAAACTTCGGCACAGTAGCAATAGCAACGAAAAACTTCACCGTAGTGGAAAACTTCAACGTAGTAGAAGCATCAATGGAAAACTTTGGCACAATGGAATACTTCGATGCAGTAGAAACAACAACGAAAACTTGGCACAGGAGTAGGTAATAAGAATTTGGCTCAGAAGAAAGAAGGTTGACTGTGTGAAAGACAAACTCATTCCAAAAGCTAATTTGCAATGAAATACAAGGAAATCTCTTGAACAATGATTTAAAGAAATGGAGAATGCACAGTAAAAAACAAACTAAAAGTTTTGCGTAGCGAATATCAACACATAGGGTTTGTGTAGCAACTGGAGTTTGCATAGTAGAGAGATTTGGAGCTTGTTGGAGAGTCTATGGATGATGCACAGGTCTCGGATAACTAGATATTGGGCCTACGTGCCCAATATTTTTGGTAAAATAAATTTGGGCCCTGTAATAAACCTGAGGGTATAAAATTGACTATAAAAGCCAAAAATTGGCTAGTAAAACCAATTTTAATTTTCCCATACTTACAAAATGTTGCCCAATTTGATGAAATATTTTCCCCAAAGAACCTAAGAGACTAAAGATTTTTCAAAAGTAACTTTATGAGAAAATTCAAAATTTAGCATGTGACAACATCTAGCTCCAATGGGGATGGCATCCTCCCTGCGAGGCACCAAAGAATGTAGACCGAGTGCCTGATCCGTTGGGTTGCTCCCAAACTCAACTTTCCAACTGTAACTTATAACCTGCTCTCTTGCTAACCTGAAACCAATCCCACTGAAATACAAACCTGATCTGTTTTGCCACAAACGTTTTCTGTAACTGAACCAAAACCAAACTGAAACTGCATACTAAAAAAAAAAAATGCTAAAAGAGATGCTCACCATGCTAAGCTTATTCACACTCCTACCTACTCTAATTTGTATGAAGATTTGTTGAATCAAGTAATTTCAAATTTCCAATAAAGCTAATCAACTATCTTCTTACATAAATTGACTGCTTGATTGTGCTTGAACATAATTGACCCCAGAACATGTGATGACAAGGGTAACTTATAATACTTTTGTTTCTCACAGTGGAGACATCGCTGTAAATTTAAACTGAAGATTCCTTCCATATATTCATCTATAGGGTCATAAAAATCATGAATGTTTCTTTGATTCCCAAAGCAGTCTACAATCTAGTTATCATGCATGGATTGTTCATGTGTATCTTCTAATTTCACATACTTCTTCAGGTGTGGATTGTCAAACTCATTTTCAGAAACAAAACATTTGTCATTCTTGACTTCTAAAGGAGGTTGAAAAGGATCTTCAAAAGACAAGATTTGATAGTGAAAGTCTTGGGACTAAATTTGACCCTCTAAGGCCTCAAGATCATTCTCAAGTTTTTTAACAAACTCTTCTAAGAAAATGACCTTATCTTTAGAATAACATTTATATGACTTCAAATACATGGGTAAAAAATTTGAGAAAGCCTCTTCGATTTGATCATCATCAAACATGTCAAAATATTCTTTAAAACCCTCAACATAAACAAGATTTGCTACTAACTCTGGTTTTTCCATCCATGTTTCCAAGAAGACAATCCAAAAATCTGTTATAGATCTAATAGACCTAACAGACAAACCTTCAACCCAACCTTTACACTTTCCTTGGAATGAATCATAAAATAATCTAAGGAACACATCTTCATGTTTGACTCTAAGAAACTCAGTGAAGTCGCAAAAATTTGATATATGTTTCAAATTCAAACCAATATTATCTCCACTAAATCTCAGACCATTTCTTAAAAAATATTCATCCTTGGGTAAAGGATTTAGGAAACCATGAATCTGTGAAAATTTGAAACATGCATACCTTGAAACAGTGGTAGCAACATCTGAGTTCTTCATCAATTCCAGTGGAGTGACTAGTAGCTTCTTCAAGATTTAAAACCTTCAGATAGTGGAGTCTCCATTGATACTCTGACATCTGGATACAACTGAAAATGGAGTCGCTAGGTGGATTATTTACAACCTCTTCGTTTTTGACTAATCTCCACCATCAACAATCATATATGAACTTTTTTGTTTATCCTAGGGAAAATGAAACTTTCGGTCCCCGACAACGATGCCAAAATGTTAATGCTGAGTAAATTGTTGGGTTTAAGAAAAAATCTACAAAGATAACCTACAAACCAACTTTAAGACTGGAAAATATCCTTTCCAATCTAGGGAAGGCTCTCTCTGAGACTTGATCTCTAATAGACATGTTTATTTAAAATGATGGCTAGATTTAGAATTTTAAGATAATTTTTCAAGGTTTGTTGACAAAGGATAGTGCTTCTAGGGATATGGAGTCAACCTTTGGAAACAAAGAAAACAATGCTTGGTAGATAGAACTCCTCATAGGAACAAAGGATAAATAAGGTCATGAACTTCAGTGTTTAGTTTGATCATGTAGGGTGAAAGAAGAAAAGAAACATACACTAGAATCAAAGCACCACAATGGATGAATTCTGACCTTAGCTGAGAATATAGATAGAATTTAAATTAGTTAAGTCTAAAGCACAATTAGATGAATTCTGGACTTTCAATTTACCAATATAAAGGGAAGAAAAGTGCAGATGAAAATAAGTACATAGAGAATACATACAAAGAAAAGTACAAGCTTCAAATCACCACCATTAGAATCTTTTTCTTAAGGAATTCAAGACTTCTGCATTTGTATTTCTTTAGATTCAGAAATTACATTGGGGATCAAAATGTCTATACTTATGCCCTTGCACCTCCTTTTTTTCATCAAAATAGTCCATTCATATAGAAAACTAAAGCTACACTTAGCTGCTAGGAGTCGAACTACTATCTCCTAGAGTTATGGGTCTGGTTGTTTTCAAAGAGAACAATAACCTCTATGAAATTTACCAAAAATAGGAAATCCGATTTGGAAAATCATAACCTATCCAAAATGTTATTTACAATCATAAATTCCTAAGAAAATTTCAACCATACGGTTGTGATGAATCATCATGTGTATCGTTGGACAACACTGTCACTATTGTGTAGTAAAATATGTTTTGTGTTGCACAAATGTTGGTTGCAAAATTTGCGTAGCGATTTCGTGCGACAGATCTTCATGTTGAAGTTGTGTGCGCAAATCCAGTTGGTAGCAAAGGATGTGATCATTCATTTTGTCTGTAGCTTCCTTGTCCAAAATCGCTTATTGTTGTAAGGCCCTGTTTTCCCTTCTTAATGACAATTTTTGTCTCTTTAAACTCCTCACCTGTCCCAACATAGCCTCATTCCTTTTCAATTTTGATTAAGCGCTAGAGAGAGCTGCACATGCATCGTCAATAGCTGGTCTACATTTCTTGGAATTGTTTATCATCCCTTCCTCTGATATCATGTTTTCCTCCTTGAGTTTAATGATCTCATTTTGAGCTTCTCTCAACTGCTTTTTCAACCGCTTTATATTATTTTCTCCTTCTGTTGGTGAGGTAGGAGATCTCTGACCTGCTTTACTCTATGATGCTTGTGTTTCAGGAGTTCTTTCTGCTAGCTACCTCCTCAATTCTCTATTTTTCTGATAGAGTTGGGCTATAACATGTTGATCTTTCTTTAAAAGTTGTTTCACCTCCTTGATATCTACATATTCTTCACCTGGTTCCACTTGATTTTCATCAATCTACTGGGTTGTACATTCAAAAAACTCTGGTTGAATTGTGGGTATGGAAAATCTCCTGGAAGAGGACCTGGCATGTCGTTTACTGGGAGCTTGAGTCTCCTCATTTTCATCATTGAATCTTAGTTTTATTCTTTTCTTGGATGGTGGTTGACTGAGTGATGAATCTTCAATTTCATTTCCTGTTATCCCTTAAGAAACACCTTCTCTTCTTACCTTTGAACTATGAAGTGTTGATTTATCAACAGATAAGGGAATATCTCATTTAGGGTCGCTGGAAATGTTTGTTTAAATCAAGAAGGAATTCCAATCCCTGTTTAAATTTCCAAGCTCCTCAACCACCAACATCTTAATCAAAGAAAAATGGAATAAGTTGTTCTATGGCTGGTCATCTTTGGCCTGGACTTTATCTGCCATCTTGACCAGGATTCTACATAGGAAAAAAGGAAAGTTTAAAGGAATTATCCCTATGAAATGCATCATAATCCTTATGTGGTATTGACGCACCTTGTCGAATATTCTGTCACATGTGAAGTACTTCCAGATTATCTTCAAAATTTTCTCAAAAGGTTCCAGAAGATACTCGTTGGGAATCTTGGCTCTGATTTTCCAATTTCTATATGCAGGTTTGATGAAATCAATATAACATGAAGTATCTAATGGCATACCTTTAAACCATTTTTCTCCCTGCATAGGGATCTTCGTCGCAACTGATATGGTTTCCTTTGATAATTGAAAAGTGATCCCATCAATAGTTGTACTGACACCAGTAAAGGTAAGGGAGAATTGCTTAGTTAGCTGTGCATTATATCCTTCAATATTTTCCAAAAATCTTATGCATCTTTCTTATTCAAAGGACACTCTGATCGTCAGATCTGCGTTTACTAACGTTAAATCCCGTGGTTGAATCTTGATGACTTTCCCGCTTCTTGCATTCTTTCTTTTACTTTGAAGATTTTTCATGATGCTAATATATGTCAATTTCAAGTGTGCAACAATAGATTGTAATAGACTCTCTGCGCAACGAATGAGAATAGTTACATTTCACAGTGCATAGGAAAAGGTAGCAACAAGAAACTTTGTGCATCAAACAAATCAACACCAGAAAATTCAGCGCAGCAGAAAAATTGGTGCAATAAAAAAATTCGGCACAGTAGCAACAACAATGGAAAACTTCGACGCAGTGGAAAACTTCGGTGCAGTAGAAAAAACAATGGAAAAATTGGCATAGGAGACAAACCAGTAGTAGAAAATACAGCGTAGTGGAAAACTCGGCGCAATAGAAAAATTCAACGAAGTAGAAACATCAACGGAAAACTTCGACGCAGTAGAAAAAGCAATGGAAAACTTCACGTAGGAGACAAACAAACGGCAAAAAATTTAGCACAATGGAAAACTCAGTGCAATAGAAAACTCTGGCATAGTAGCAACAACAATGGAAAACCTCTTGCGCAATGGAAAACTTTGACGCAGTAGAAACAACAACGAAAAACTTCGACACAGTGGAAAACTTCGACGCAGTAGAAACAACAACGAAAAACTTGGTGCATGAGTAGGTAATAAGAATTTATCTCAGAAGAAAGAAGGTTGACTGTGTGAAAAGTAGGTAATAAGAATTTATCTCAGAAGAAAGAAGGTTGACTGTGTGAAATACAAACTCATTCCAGAAGCTAATTTCCAATGGGATACAAGGAAAAATCTTGAACAATGATTTAAAGAAATGGAGAAGGTGCAACAAAAAACATAGTGAAAGGTTTTTGTAGCGAATATCAACACACAGGGTTTGCGAAGCACAGAGCTTTGGAGGTTGTTGGAGAGGCTATGGATGATGCCCAAGTCTTGGATAATTGGACATTGGGCCTGCAAGCCCAATATTATTGGTAAAATGAACTTGGGCCGTGTAATAAACCTGAGGGTATAAAATTGACTATAAAAGACAAAAAATGGCTAGTAAAACCAATTTTAATTTTCCAAGACTTACAAAATGTTGCCCAATTTGATTTTCACCAGAGAACCTCAGAGACCAAAGATTTTTCAAAACTAACTTTATTCCAAAATTCAAAATTTA
>CBVK0100364804.1:0-11724 GCA_900067695.1 Picea abies
AACAACATCCCACTGTATCCCAACATTCTTGAAACAACATCCCACTGTATCCCAACATTCTTGAAACAACATCCCACTGTATCCCAACATACCACGTAATCCCACTCCAATCGCATTTCGATGAGAATGGATGAGAATGTAGGAGAAAAGTGTTGGCGGTGCATCTTCCATTTTGGAGGAAATGCAGAGATTTAGGTGTTGGGCATTCCTGTAGGAAGAATATGCTTTGAAGGTTAAAGTACCATTTGTTGTTAGCGTAATAACCCTCTTTGCAGCCGCATTTCGGAATGAAATGCCTCCAGATCTCCCGAAATGAAAGGAATCTCCATCTTTTCGACAGAACGGAGCATCTAAGTGCCTCTCTAATTGGGATTTTAGAAAGGATGAGGAAAAACAATTCCTCTAAAAGTGTAAAGAACCAGTCTACAGTAGCCGACTCGTCTGAAAGTGTAAAGAACGAGTCTACAGTAGTCTAAGAAAACTAAAAAATCTTGTAAATCCAAAAGGGCTTTTATGCTTTTCTTTTCTTCAATTTTGACTCACGTTTTGTTTTGTTTTTTAAAGATTTTTTCTATCCCTCTTGTGCTTTTTTGCTTTTATTCCATTTTGCTTTTCTTTTCTTCCCTTTTGTGCCATGTAATCTATTATCCCTAATTAAATTACTATATTTTTTTAAAATTTTTTATTTTATTTTGATTTTATTTTGATTTTATTTGAATTTTATTTTGAATTTGAACAAAGTCTCATATGAACTAGACAATAATATGGAGAAAGCAGTGTGTGAATATTTTGAATTATGTTGGGATAGAGGTTAATTTGACATATATGAACTATGAACATAGTTCATTTGACATATATGAACTATGAGAAGCCAAAATTGAACAAGAACAACTAAATGTTTAGAAGAAGGATCATAAAAACCAATGCATGTTATTTGTTGGATTGCAAGTATTAGCTCGCTCCCTAAATATTTGTTGGAGCAATGTTTTTTGTGATGAGTCTACAACCTTTCCTATTGATAGTGTAATGTGTTTGTCACCCCATTTTCTAATTTCTTGTGTGTCTCCTACATCGTCTTCAATCTCAAGTTTTCTTATGTTTCTCAATATGGCTTTCACTTCTAGAGGCTCAATGAATCATTTGGTTGTCTGATGGCATTTTAGTTATAATTATGAAATTTGCAAATATGGATATTTGGGATCAATCGAAAGGCCCTATCTATGATATTTTAAATGTTGATAAATAAAACCTTATTAAAATGCCTTATCTATGATATTACAAATGTTGATAAAGAAAATATTATTAACATCTCACATGGCTACATTTATATTCTTCATTAGGTTTGTGATAATTAGAGAAATCGCAGTGGCAACCATTGTTGCAAATCCTAAACAATATGTGCAATGTTAATTTAACTTGTGAATGGTGATATTATTTCATGCACATCAAAAGAAGGACTAAATATGGAAAATGCAAAGATATATAGAGAAAAATGGTTAAATTTGAAGGGAGGCTTTTGTCATGTTTCCCTTGGATGCACACTATTGATAATTATGATTGTGAAAACTTAAATGTATTGATATTTGGAGTTGATGAGTGAATGGTTGGATAATTTGTAGTATATAATATACTAGTTCCACATGTGATGCGAGTATCGCGAGAAAGATACAAGAGGTGGTAAGTAAATTTATTTATACCAAAAAGCAGGACCTACCCTTTATGGCAATCATGGATGAAATATTCCATGGAGATGGACCTTATGAGTCAATGTGAAATCTATAGTCACCAATGGATTTTGGGAAAGAGAGTCATTAGTAGATTTTGGCAACAAGCATGGGTGAGAATAAACTTCTTAGGAAAATAAATGATGATGGGTTATAAAGGGATGGGAAAGGTGGGAAAAGTTAATTGGTACCATCAACTGGAATGAACTTATTGTAGTAATCTTAAAATAGATCGTGGGAACTTGGGAACTATTTACCACAAAAAAATGGTTATTATGGCCATTGCTAGAGATTTGGTAGACATGAGTTCCAAAGATGCAATTTCTTTGTCAGGGAACATCTAGTATAATTGTGGTTGACAATATTTTGTTGAAATAGCCTCTGAGTTTGTCAAGCAAATAAACAACTTAAGTCATCCACATAATTTGTGTGTACTTTAAATCACAATTTTTTTATGAACATATTATAGAAAAATATTTTATTTCCATGTCACCAAGACAAGAAGATAGTGTGTGCTTATCAAATTCTCTTTCCAAAAACATATTATGATTCAGGTGCATATCGGTGGCCACCCACCTATTCCACTAGCTCAAAGCATAGTTTTCCATTTTTACAGTTTTTGTACACTTTTTCGGGTCCTAAACTTCTCAAGCCGTTTTGAGGCCCTAAACAATGTTTTCTGGGCATGGAAACACCTATATGATAGTTGAATTCATAGTCTGCGTTGAATGTAATGTGTACTCCTCGGCTATACCTTTCCTCCGGGCTATCGAGTGCATCAAAAAAAGATCGTATGCAAAAGTTACAACCCCGAGAAGTTGGTGTACCAACTAACCCCATCGAGGCCTACAAGCCTTTTGGTATTTCATCTCCTAGGGTTAGGTTTTTTTTATGTTTAGGGTTTCCTCATTACTTCTTTATGATAAAAAGGCATGTCAGACTCATTGTAATGTGATTTGGCGAATGTATGTAGCCGTCGCATCTTTTCTCATATATAATCTAACACCATTTGAGTGAGTTTGTTTCATTCAACATTTTTATAGTTCAACACATTTCATTTATTAATATAAGTCAAGTTTCACTGTATCTCTATGTTTTTGTTATAACTTTGTACCTCATTTCATTCCATTTATAAATTTGGATCATATTCTTCCATAGAACATGGCAATCAAACTACAATTAAGAGGCTTACACAAGGGAAAAAATAGTAAGGCATGGAATGTTTTGTAAGAAGCAGTAAGGAAGGCACTTGAATGAGAGGTTTTAAAAATCCCCACAAGGGAATTGTGCATTTTGAGCACATTGGATTGTAATGATCCCTCTAAGTTGGAAGAAGAAGAAAAACAATTAAGAAGTTGTGTGAAGCAAAGATTGCAAGTTTGATGAATGATGGAGGTGGTTCTTTTGATAAATAAAATCTAAGTGCAAAATAATATCCTAAGCATCTTCTTTGTCTTACAAATTTAGATGGTGTATTCCTTGTAGCATTGGGCCTTTATAATTTGCATCTTGATGTCATTGTTGCCTTCAACTCTGAGTATGATCCAAAATATTTCCTTCTTTTTTTGCAATAACTTGAACATGTCTCCCCCGGTTATGTGATATACTATAAATTGCATGTTGCATAGGTATGAGAGTGCCCTGGAAAATATTTCTGCAAAAAGAGATGCTTATTTTTACGAGTACTTGCAGCTCATGAAGAGAAATCCAAAACCTTTTTTCCTCAGCCTTGAAATTTTCAAAGATTACAGAAAGACGCCTTATTTTGGAGGCCTGGAGTCTTCATCTATTCAATGAAGAAATCTTTAAGAATTCTTCTACAACATATTCTGGCACTTGTTCTTTGAAAAAATATCTCTAAGGTCATTTCATGTAGGCAGTCTATGGAAAACAATTTTAACAATGGATGGAATTCTAACGCTGACAATTGATGAGGTTTCAAGTTTAGCCAGTGAACTTTGTGAAGAGTTCTAAGATCTAGGAAAGCTAGGAAAAGGCTACAAAAATTGCATTGAAGTATTGAAATGATGTTGAAATTTCCATTAAGAGTTAGAGAATGGGTGGAGGCTTTAAGGATTGGATTTTTATATGACATGGGGGAATCAATGCAATCTTAGGTTAAACTTGTAGTGATTAAATGTGAAAATTCACTCGTATTGGAGTATGAAGAAGGTGGAGAAGGTAGGAAAATATTCAGCATCTTATTTGGTTGTACAATGATGTTTTCTTCTTGAAACCAAGCTCCAAATGGAGGTTCAAGAAAAGGAAAATGTAGATGGTGACATATTTTGAAAAAACAATAGTAATTTTAGTAGAATGAGTGCTTCCATTCTTGGGTATGAATCTTTTGCTCATTTTTCTTACCTATATAATAGACTTTATATTTTTTATTGCTACTAATATTTTAAAGATAAATGATAAAATAGGTTTTATTCTAAAGTGTTGCAATATCATTTTTCTACATCTTGTCATCCTTCAACCTTACTTCAATTTTCATTTTCAAATTCAATAAGTGTGTACTTTGCTATTTGTTATTCTTGCTCTTTAATATCTATGCTTTTCCCATGATATAACTTTATACCACTAAAATGTGATATTATACACTCTTGGATGGTTGTTTCTAAGCCAACATCCTACTTGTTTTGAGTTTTGCAACCTCTGTTTACAAGATAATAATATATAGGGACCTTGCCTGATAACCTAGGTTGTTTTTCTTGCAAGAGTTGTAGAGAAGAAGAAAATATTCTTCAAACCCCATCCACCGAGGGCCTTTGGATTTGCAATCCAATCCCAGCGAACCTAGGGTAAGACTTTTTTGTCTTTATTTCCCTGCCAAAGATAAGTAAAGCACAATTTCCTCAATTTATCCAGAGTGCCTTTGGGAATCCAGGCTAAAGACATCCAGTAGACTAGAATAGCTTCTAAAACTGACTTTAGTAATACTAGCCTCCCAACCCTTGAGAGCCATCGATGGCTCCAAAATTTAAGTTGTTTCTCCAATTTAGCTATAAGCTACCGCCAATCGATCTTCATATAATCATTTGGTTTTAATAGAAATCCGAGGTATTTCAATCCTTCATCAATATCAAGGACTTGAAAGGGAACTCTATCCACAATGTAAATTGTTTCCTCTTCATCCAGTGAAGAGAAAGTGATACTTGACTTTTGTTTGTTTATTTCCATGTCAGTGGCTTGTTGGAAGAGTAATAGACCATCACACAATTTTCCAATATCCTATCTTGAGCTATCACAGAATATTAAAATTTCATCTACAAAGAGTAAGTGAGATATGTATAATCCCTGAGAGATTTTGATGCCTCTAAAGCTTCCAACAGATTTGGCTTCGTTCAACTAATGACTAAGACACTCTGCAACTAACAGAAAGAGAAGTGGAGAAAGGGGACATCCTTGTCTAAGCCCTCTTTCCGCCTTGAAAAAAGGGGTGGTTGAGCCATTCATCAAGAGAGAGAAGGAAACTAAGGATAAACAAGCCATTATCCAATTTGTAAAGGCTACTCCAAACCAAAGATGAATAAACAACATGTGAATATAGAGCCAGTTTACCCTGTCGAAAGCCTTTGAGAGATTAATTTTTATTGCTGCACCTTTGAGTTTTTTAATTTTCATGTTGTGTAGACCTTCCTGTGCCACTTTGATTGCTTCATGGATCAGTCTTCCTTTCAGAAACCCAAATTGTTCCCCCAAGATATGTCGTGAAAGAGTATCTTTTAAACGAAGGCTGATGACTTTTGAAATGATTTTGTAGATGCAGTTGCAGAGAGAGAGATTGGACAAAATTAATCAAAAGTATCTGGATTATCAGAATTTGGGATTAGAGCAATAAAGGTGGAATTTAAAGGTTCATGAATATGCCCATTTTGTCGATATTCCTCCTCTAATTTTAGAATATTGTTCCCTAACAAATCAAAGAAACCCAGAAAGAATTCAATCGACCATCCGTTTTTACCTGGACTCTTCCCTTTCTGGAAGGATTTCATGAAAGCTAGTAATTCTTCTTCAATGACCAAAGCCATTAGTGAATCCCTCTCCTCTTCCTCCACAAAACATGGGAAGAATCTAGTTGCTTTAACAATTTCCCCGATTGAGGAGCCCAACTGAGCTTTGAACAATTCTTTAAAATGAGAGATCCCCAAAGTTGAGAGACCTTAGAAAGTGTTGACCAGTTGGTTGTCCCTCTGTGTGAGACCCCAAATGGTATTATTCAATTTCCTACCTTTGGAAAAATTATGGAAGAATTTTGTGTTCTCATCTCCACAAGCGAGCCAAATAACCCTACGTTTTAGTGTCCATAAAGCTTCCATGTCAGCCAAAATATTTCTCCACTGAAGTTCCACTTGAGCAAGTTCTTCCCTAGCTTCCCTGGAACTGAAGCCAATATCAGGTTCAACCTTCTAGTGCATGGTCTTCTTTTCAAGAGAGAGAAGCTCCTGATCATCTTTTATTCTTTTCTCATGTGCCCATGAGATGGTATCCTATTTAACTTTCATTAGATTTTCTATAAAAATAATTGTTGCATGCAAGTTGTGTAGAGGTCCAATGGGAACCCACAAATTGTGAACTAAGGTCTAATACTCAAGATACTTTAGCCAAACTTTGAAGAATTTGAAGGGGTTGGGTGTGTGTCGGGTGTTGCCCCTAAATTCCAAAACAATCGCGTTGTGATCTGATTCTCCCCCACCCACGACCCATTGATGGGCAAGGCCCAAAGAGTCAACCATGTCCTATGACAATAGAAAGCAATCCAAATGCTTTGCTACTCTAGCATCACGAGTCCTCAAATTCCTCCAAGTTGGTTGTAGTTTAATCGGAAGCAGATCCAACAATTCCAAGGTATCAAGATAATGCGTGAAATAGACAGTAAAGGGATCTGGAGTCGATCAGGGGCCCCAGACCTCCACTGCTCCCAAGGAAAAATTTAGGTCCCCTCCCAAAATAGCCCCTGCCTGAGAAACCCAAGGGAATAAGGCCAGAGAATCCCAATATTGTTTTCGCTCAGCATAGGGACCACAAATATTGATGAGCACCAAGGCACGCCCTAGCTCCCCAGAGAATAAAATGAGACCAATCCCCGATTCGAAGCCCCAAACACTATCACATCTATCACTCTTGAGTATCCATCCTATGGAAAGACCCCCAGAGCATCCTTTGGCATCAATTTCCAAAAAAAACCAACCAGGAAGAAGTGCTTCCAAAGAACATACCACTACCTCACTGACTCCCATGGTTTCGTGGAGAAAGATTATGTCTGGGTTGTTTACAGAAACAGGTCTTTTCAAAGACAATTTTTTAGCTGGGCTCGCCAAACCCTTGCAGTTGAGGGAGAGAATTTTCATGAGGTAAACAACTCTTGGGGTTTCTTTTCTCTAAGCAACCATTCAATGGAGGATTGTCTTCCCGAAGCCACATCGATTTTGGCTCGGTCTTGAGCCAGAAGAAGGTGTGAGCGTATGCCCTGTCCCCGCGAGGAATACAAATATCGAGTAAGAGACCCCAAGCCAGCCCCAACATGATCATTCGCATCACAACCACTCAGAGTTTCAGAGAAGATAGCCCTATTGTGAAGGGTATAATGGATCCTCGATCTCTGAGGAGACTGGGAACTGGAGTAAGACTGAAAAGAAGAGAGAGAGGAAGTCCCACCAAGAGGACTAGGAGGGGAGGGTAGGGGAGAGTCATTCTCCAAAGGTAAGGATAAAAAGGCGGAAGACGAACCCCCAAGGCAAAAATTCACAGGGGTTTCCAAAACCAAGGGGTCCCTGGACGAACAGTTAACAAATGACACTTGGTCCTAAGTAACCAAAGGTTTGCTAATCAGAGAAGGGAAAAGAGCTCTAGAGGGAAGGGAGAAAAATTTTGACACAGGGCGGGGAAGCAGAAAGGGAGAAGGAATCCCCAACGAAGGAGGGAGGTCTAGTCCTAAAGTTCCCAAAGGAAGTGAAAAATAAAAAATAGAAGATGCAGCCAGAGGGAAATAGAATTGTTGCTTACCCGACGTCAGATGAGTTCTTGGACAAGCCTGTCGAGAATATTTCTGAGCCTTTGTGAGTCTCGGGTCTTTGAACACCAAAAAGGACCCACAGGGGGTGACATTTGTCACCTGCTAACCCTATCTGAATCCCCAGCTAGATAGATCCCCGCCAGTCTACCTCCAGTGACCCCGTAGTCCTGTCCCGCTCTGTCTATCCCTAGGCCTGTTCCAACATCCAAAGTGCCTCAAATTTTCCCTTAAAAGGAATTTTTCAGTCCACTACTCCATGCCCATAAGCATGGAATCTATGGCATCTGAAGGGAATATATTCATAGTCTAGGGGCTGAAGAAAAGTACCAGAGGTCATCTTAGTTTTCATCTCCTTTAAAATACTCGGCTGGAGGTCCATCCGCACCAAGATCTTGGTTGTTGTCATAAGTTTCATTTCTTCAAAAGAGTAGTTATCCTCCAGGAAATCGCTGAGTCTTCTACCAATGGTCGAGAAGCGCGCAAAGTTCCAAAATTGCATAGGAAGGCTTGGTAACCGGACCCAAACAAGAACCACATCAACTCTTTCCATTTTAACATAAAAAATTGGGGTCCAGCGCTTAAGAACAATAGGGGTTCCTACCATTGTCCAAGTTTTAGAGAGAACCCAGTCCACATTTGAAGAGGCCTTGAAAACAAAAGAGAACCATCCCTTGGCTAAAAACCGAACACTAGGAAAGGAAGTAAGTTTTGTGCCCCAAGAAGTTTCCACCCAAGTGTGAAGAAAGGCAGTTCCCAACCTTTTGCCTCTTGCTCTCCCTACAAAAATGATTTTAGAGAACTCAACCACACGATCCATATCAATGTCCTCCCAAAAAACCAAACAGTCTAGATTGGTTCGTTCCTGAGCGCACTGTGAACTCCCGGGAGTCGAGCACTTTGAACCCCCAAAATCCTTCGAGCATTCTCATCCTCTTCTCTTTGCCAAACCCTTGGATCCCTGACCCAGAGGAGTTTCAATATGGTTGGAAACCCTACCAGAGGAAGGTTCCCTCCCAGAGTAAGCACCTACCATCGTCATTGGTTCCAGGAAATATCCCTAATCGTTGATGATCTTTGAGGGTGAGAAGTGGGCTCTAGAGTCATCCTCCACCAAATACTTTTGTGGTGAGGCCCAATAACCAACATTAAATAAATCCCCAGGCTCGGATCCAATGCACTCAAGTAAACCCTCTGAAAGTCCTGGAAGTGGCTCCAGCCCAGCCTTAAGACCCACCAAAGTTGTCGTCGATGGTCCAAATGTCATCCCACTTGAAAAAGACAAAGCAGGCAAGGTGTGTTTCCCCATAAAAATGTCATATGCCAGAGGTATGTTCAAACCCTCTAGGATCATCTCTTCTAATGCCAATGAAATAGTGATAGGATTGTCTAGGGCCCCTGAAACTGGTCCACCCACCATGACGCCCGAATCTGATGCTCCACTCGATTCCATGCCGATCCAACCAAAACCAAAAGATGCATGGAAATTCTGCCTTCCAAGCTGAACCTGATTCAAAACCCAAAGAAATTTAGGTCCTACCTCGATCGCCCTATCTAAAATTTTCCACGCACTCTCGGTCCCGGCCAAGATAGACTAGAAGACAGCCCCCTGTCGAGGCGCCGATCGCTAGGCCCGACCTCCACAGTTGCCTAGAGTCCTATCCAGCCACCATTGTTTAAAAACCCTCCAACCCAGCCACCATCATCAAAACTTTCATCAATGTGACATATAAATCATCTATCACACATAGACATACATAAATAAAGAATGGTAGATAGAGAGAGGACATTCTTATTTTAGTCTATTTATACATTTGCTCCAAGATTCGATCACACAATGGATTCTGTTATCACTCCAGGAAACTACTTAGGGTTGTAAACTAAGTATGCCTGGTAACTTAAGAATTGAATACTTTTCATTAGGTGGATCAATGGGATACTAAGATAGCACAATGAAGAGATTACTTATCAGAATAGCTTAATGAATCAGTGCTTTTAGAAACTGTAAATCAGATGCTAGATAACAGGAAAGGTGTGAAGAATATAGCTTAGACAACCAAATACATTGGAATGCAGGGTTTAAATAACCAAATACATAAATAATGCAGGGTCACACCAAGCAAATGAGAAATTCCTCCATTCAAATCATGAGCATAAGCTGAACTAATTTAAACAGAGTACAGAATAAAGATGGATGAAAAATCTGATTACAGCAGCAAAAGAAAACTGTGATTTTGTATTAGGATAGGCAATCAAAGAATAGGCCAAATTCTCTCCAAGATTGAACCCCTAGAACTCCAAATGTCTTTGGCTTTATAGCCTCTTACAATCAGTTTCAGATCCTAAAAGTATGGATCTGTTTTGCTAAAAATAGTAAAGAAAACTAATTTGCAAAAAGATAGGGATAACACCCAAAAAGGAGGATAATCTCTATGAGCTGGTCCTTAAAATCTGTTTGAACAATTGGTGAAGTGATGACTAGCCTTCCAAGGCTCCTCCATAAGATTACAAATTCGAATTTGATGAGCTGTCCTATTCATTCCTAAAATTTTGCCTTCAAAAATGACCAAACTTGACCAAAGACTCCTCTTTTGACTTGCCTTTCCCAAAATAGCCTTTGGATTTGATGGAATAATCCACCACCTGTCTAGTCCCAATGGTTTCATCTGCTTTTAATTCAAAAATTTCAAATCTGGGTGAAAATCGTAACATTCTGGCCATTACAGGCTTTCCACAGCACATAGCCTGTGAAAAAACGCTCCTTAGCTGCGGAAAGCGCCACTTTCAACAGCTAACGGGTAAAAAATTCTGCCTTCTGTGCTGTTGAAAGCGGACAGATTTTCAAAATTGAATTTCTCGGTCATAAAAAATCCATTTTTCACATATGAATAGTCGATCGACATCTACAGAATCTCATCTTTCCAATGGTGTTATCAGATCTTAATTTCGAGCTCAGGAAGGGATTGAAAGGTTCCCTGCAAGTTTAAGTTTCATTTTTCCATTTGCAATTCAAAAACCCTAAACGATCCTTTGTAAACAATGTCTGATATGGAAACAGAGATTTGATTTGATGTTGCCAACCTGGGAGTACAGCCTCTGTTAGCTGTTGATAATCTTGACTTTCCTCAGCGTGCCTCTTGGTAAGCCCCTGTTAGCTGCGGAAAGTATGCACTTTCCACAGCGCGCCACTTTGTAGAAGACCCTCCTTAGCTGTTGAAAGTGGGCACTTTCCACAGCGCATAATGAACCTTTGAAAACAAGTTAGCTGTGGAAAGTAAAAAATGACAAAAAGGAAGACTTTACAATCCAAATTATTTCTAAGTCAAACCAAAATCTAAAATTTTGCAGCTAAAAGACTCAACAATGAATTGAGGAAACTATCGATAGCCATGCTATCCACCATAGAATCTGACCAAAATAATGGTGCTATTTTGGGAGTTAACATTGGCTCCAACTGGGATGGGCATCTCCCTGTGAGGTGACCAAGAAACTAGTAGTTTTAGTAGCCTTTATCATTGGGCATGGAGTCCTTCAGCCTTTTCGGTGGTTAATGAGCACACACACGGGCTCGCCTAAACCACCAAAAAAACATAAACTTACCAAAAAATCGAAAACTGGATGAATCTCGACCATATGCAAGAAAATATCCCTCTGCTCTGTTTTGCACTTAAATTTCTGGCGACCACTCCATAGGAAAACTCCTTTGAAGGAACTAGAATTGTATGGATGAAAACAGGAAAGCCATCTGCATCCACCAAAAGATCTCTTTGCGCTGTCTAATCTGGGAAAAAAAAAAACTCGTAGTGCACCATCTGCTTCAGCACGAACATATATATCATTTTCAGAACCCAAAAGCTTAAGCGGGGATTCAACAGGGCCAGTCTCATTCACTTTGTTAATGGAATATTTGTTTCTGCACGTAAAATCTCTGTTCTCAATGTCATATAGGTTATACAGCAAAATTATTAAGAGCAGAGCACCAGT
>CBVK0100364805.1:0-12426 GCA_900067695.1 Picea abies
ATCATAGTAAAACAATCAAACCCCAATAGCACACTCCCTGACTCAATCCGAAGTCCAAGGGGTTCCATCGATGGCTATGCATCCTCAATGTCCAAAACCCTGCATACTCAGTAAAANNGAGTCAATAGCACCTGTCTATGTCAATGTAGTAAAACAACATGTTATCAACCCATGATGCATCATAATCAAAGACAATGTTTTAATAGCATAATAATCCGGATCACTTGCGAGCAAGTGTCCTCAAAGAATAAGTTCACTCAGTGCGACAGAGTGGGATGTTACACTTCACAGTTAAGCATGCTTGGGATATAGTATTTTTGGGATGGGTTACAACAAAAGTAGGATGATAAGATTGTATACGAGCCTATGAAATTCCAAGTCAAGCATTCCATTGACTTGGTTACTAGGGATACCTTACCAAATGGTCCAATCTATAAACTCTCCCTTCCATAGAATGACATAATTTACATATGTTCATCATAACTCTATCGGAAATGACCCTTTTTAGGTGTGCTTGAGGTTCCAACCAATATCCCACATTGATATAACTCTTCCCATTACTTCTTCACTAGGAGAATTCTCCCACACTCAGGCCAAGGAAGATGATGCAACCAAATTTTTTTAATAGATCCATCCCCTCCAATTAGATGTTCATGACATCCTTCAATAGGCTAATGCTAATTACAAATGGGGCAACTACTTTAGCAAGGCAAGCATCTCACTAAGGTTCAGGTTCAAAAAAAAATTCCCCATATCCTAAGGGAACTTGAGAAAATGGGGACCATTTCTTCCTAAAGGGTGAGGAATAATTTAGGTGGATCTCGATGGCCATCCAGATTTTCCACTAAGTCAACATTTTCAATCCTATGGTTTTTTATCAACCATGATATTCACCCTTTTGATGGTGAATGTAATGAAATTTCATATTCATTTGTTAATTATATCCATCATGAAATGTTTTCCTAATGGTATTATGTGCATTCCTACAATGTTAATGCAATGTATCCCTTTATAAATCCATAGTTAAGTGTGCTTGGGATAGAGTATTTCTAGGATGGTTGACCTCCTAGGATTTCCTAATGTTTTATATACCTATGACATTTTGTAAAATTAGACCAATTTATCCCACATGCATCATGGGAATTATTCTCCTCTCACTCTCTCATATATAATAAAGGTGAAGGAAGTCCTTTGAGCATGCAATAGAGTGTGTTGTAATTCTTATTGTGAATGAACATATCCAATATCTCTTTTTCTTCAGAGATAAGATACAACCATTTTAGCCAATTTGGGTTATGTAATATTCTATTATTCATTAATAAAAGTTGGGTTCCACTGTAATTTTGTGTTCTTTGTTATATTTTTCTTTATATCTCATTTTGTTTTCAATATAATCTGAAACATAAAGGGTCATAACCACCACATCTGAAGCTTACCAGGATTCTTCGGGAAATTGTTGTCGTATATCAATACCAATGATCCTAGTTTTAGAATCTTTCAATGGATGTTTCAATCATGGTAGTAATTCTATTTTTGTTTCTCAACCATATGGTTACATCCTACAATCAATTGGTCCTATTCTAATTCAAACAAGTCATCCCACCATTATTGCAATGACTGATCATCCAACATCTACATTTCAATTGCAATCTTGAGGCTTGCTACCATAAAATCTAATGGCATCACCATTTCCTTCCAATAGACCAATATGAATGGAATATGTTTGGTCAATCTATTGCAAGTCATATTGTATGTCCACAATACCGTAGGAACCTGTTGGTCCAAATCATTATGTTGTACATTACAGACCTTAGTCATTGCATGCTTGAGTAACTTGTTGAATTCTTGTATGGTATCGTTGGACTATGGATGCTATGGAATGATATTCTAGTTATGGATCATAAATTCTTGAGTCAACGAGCATATGGTTTCATTCAAGAAGTGTGTTCCTTGACCTTTCATCAATATCTTTGGGCAGTGAAACCTAGTGATAATGTTCTAAAAAATGAATCACACTATAGTCATTGTAGTATAATCCTTAACTAACACAACTTATTCACATTTCCCATTGGGTCAAATATTTTTTCACAGTGATTATATACCATGCACTGGTTTGGTGCATCAAGGGATTGATTAGACCAATAAACATAATTTCCCACCATTCGAATGGATCTAGTAGGTTCATTGCAATAATTCTTATCTTCTTCAAATAGTCACAACCACCACAACCCAATCCACCACATTTTTCCTACTTCCACCTTCCCTACATTATGTTAAGTACCTGAATAATTTGCAAATATACTTCAGCAATAAACCAATAATAAACACCAAACCATTCACCAAAACACTAAACACAAGAATGTAGACAAAACCCTTGAGGTAGGGTAACACCATATATTAATATTTAAGGAAGTATAACACTCCTCAAGCAATTCTTGATATAATTCTCTCTATCTCCTAGGAACCTTCTAGAGAGTCTTCTCACATTTATTACTTCTAACTATCATAGTGGACCTTTATTAATATAGTGGACCTAATCCACTTTACATTGAATGACCACATTCTCATATATTAAATAACTTCCACTAATAATACATAATCAAATTACCAATGGGTACCTCCCTAGGTACCCCATATTACCTCCTTAGGTATACTACATTCCATCCCCCTTCACATGTTTCATCCTCGAAACACCAAAATAAACCATACAATATGACCGACAAAGAAATGTAGTCAACTGGTACCAGGTACGACCATCCATCCATCCCAATGGAAGTTGAACATGACGTCTAGTTGTTTCCTTCCCACCTTGAGATTGTGCCACCTCATGTCGATGTTTACATGGACTTGATTCTCTAGCCTGATGTCGTCTTCTAGTGTTGGTAGGCCTCCAGGAACCTCTAGATTGGTTTTCTTCATGGCTCCCCGTTGGTGCATAAGTGTGTGGATGATCACGCCATTGTCATGATAAATGTTGTTTCTCTATATGACATGGATGGTGATATAACAAAACTTTGGGAATTGGTTATGTTTTCTTCAGATCTACAAATACTTGTTCCTTTGAGTCAATGGAATCCTTACCTTCTTTACTATTTTCATAACATGGCTTTGCTTCATCTTCTTCTATAGATTCTACCTATGATTCATCTTCGGACTCTGTAAAAATTGTTGTGCTTGCTGTCATGGGCCCTTCTTGCTGACGAAGAGACACATCCTGCAATGTAATTTTCTTTTTCTTGTACCACAACATCAAAAACTTCTTTTGCACATTACTATTAATTGTACCAACTGAATCCATCCAAGGATATCCTAAAACAATATCCACTTCACCCTTATCTATAGCATAAAAATATGAATGCAACACATATTTATCCATGGTAATCTTCAAGTCATTACAAATAAAAATATTTTCACCCTCAACCTTTGTTCTTTGAATATTCTTTGCATAAAAGTGCAATATATTAACCCACTGAACATTGATAAAATTGTGTTGGAAACTAGGGTTAATAGAAACAATGACATTTTCTTTTTGAATACATATGGGAACTTGTAATATAGAATTTCCATATGAAAATAAAATTTTGGTGCATTCTGTATCCTTACACTTCGTATGAGACCGTTTGTCTAAAAGTAATTTTTCAAGTGTTTCCTCAGAAAGTGACATCCACTCAAAATAGTCAAATGATTTCCACCATATACCAAATGTTTTATAACAATACTAGATCTGCAAATATGCTTCGGAAATAACAAGAATAAACACCAAAACATTCAACCACAATATTCAACAAAAGAAAGTAGAGAAAACCCTTAAGGTAGGGTAACACCATATATTAATCCTTAAGGAAGGATAACACTCATCAAGCAATATTTGTTTGTACATTCACAATATTCTTCCCTATGCCAATTACATTGCTAACATTTCCTTTTATAACATTCTCTATCTCCTAGAAACATTCTAGAGTAGATATCTTCTAGAAAGCCCATTATTATTTCTAACTACCCATTTATTATATGTAACTACTATAGTGGGCCTTATTTAATACCATGGTGGACCTAGTGCACCTTACATTGAATGGTCTCCACTAATAATACATAACCTCATTCTCTTTGAGTACCTCACATATTACCTCTCTAGATATAATACAACAAATATAAGAAACAACATAAAAAATTTAGCCTTCCCTTAGAATGAAATCAAATAAGAATTAAAAAAAAAAAAATCACTAACAAAAATAAAGTTTTTACGTACTCTCCAAGTGAAAACTTTGGAAACTTGTCATAAATAGTTAATAGATGCCTCAATGTGCATGCAATTGAATATTGATAAACTGCAAGCCTTATCACTATAGTCCCTACAACCTAAAAGGCAAGGACTAATAAAAGGGGTAGGTTCAATCGTGCACATATGGAAAATAATGTGGTTGAGCCCAAAGTTTTTTTTTGAATAACATGTTTTGGTAGGAAGAAATTTTCGATACAAAGGCATCAACAATGTTGTTGGATGTGTGCAGCTTTTTCTATACAAATGTTTTATCATAATATCATATGATAAACAAGTAACATGGCAATGGATATGTCCCTATTGTCAGGGAATTTGAAAATAAATGCCATGGTAGTGGTTGTGTCCCTATTATTAGTGAATTTAAAAATAGTTTTCACAATAGTGGTTATGTCCCTATTGTTAATGAATTTGAAAACAAGTGTCATTGCTATTTTAAAACAAGTGCCATAGCAATGGCTATGTCATTGCTATGTCCATGTTGTTAGTGAATTTGAAAGTATTATGGAAAACAATGACTATACTGCATTTTTATTATTATTATTGTACATAATGATTGCACATATTTATGTCTTGTTAGTGAATTTGAAAGTATTATGGAAAACAATGACTATACTGCATTTTTATTATTATTATTGTACATAATGATTGCACATATTTCTTTGTTTACTAGCTATTGTTTTATTATGTTATTCGTTTTCATCCTATTTTATTTATTTAGATATTTAGTAAAATTCATAATAAATAAAATGATGGAAATGTCTTCCTTAAAGGAAGGAAGTTGATTACTCGAAATGTGTTATGCAACATAACTATAGTGTTGGAAAAGAGAAGCTTCGCTTATGCAAGGACGGTGTGGTTGCTTATTATCTTCTTGTCAAACATATTAAAATCACTAGGAGTAATCTTGTGACTTTTATGAAATAATAAATCTAATGATATTCATTAATAAATCCAAAGCGAAAAGTTGTGAATAAAATTTAACATAATAGATTAAGGAAGGAGGAATGTAGAGAAAGATTGTTGTTATTATTGATTTGTACATTAACTATGCAAAGCACTATAATGATATTTATGAATAAATTCAAAGCATTAATTTCATAGTTTTGCATTATGTTAACCATCTACATTACATCACACCAAGCATATGGACCTCTAATTTTTCTTGTTTTTGGAAGATTTTTGGATGGAAGATTGGTTTAATCTATAGAAAATTTAGGAGAAATATCATGTTTGGTGTTAAATCAAAATATGAGAGGTGTTAATAGTTGAATATTAGCTCTCGAATGGGGTGAAAATGGCTCTCAACGGACGACAGGTGGCGACAGGAAGCATCGAGCGTTATTAACCCCAGACGCTAGCCTCCCTCCCATCCAAATCGAATGACCCGCACTCAACTAGAAGTTATGGTAGTGCGTTGGGCACTCCAGGGTGACTTAATGGCCCCTTGCATGAACCAGGCTGGGCGTACAAAGCAAGGTACCAGAACCAGCAGAGCAGTCACCTCGGCTTTCATGGCATTCGCCCCTGTCAACTCGCAAGGCACTATGAAGGCCTGCGCCCTTGAGCGCTCTCCCATTCTATCTTTGATGTATGTTCGTATGCTCCTTGGCTCCCTCTTGCTCTTGCATGTCTGGCCACCCAACATCAATCCTCTGTTGATTTTCCTGCACAGTCCCACCCAGAACTCCTACACCATGCCCAGGGAGAGGGAAAAATCTAGAAGGGGTTCGTTGTATTACAGCACCCTAACCAGACGTAATAGGCTCGACCCCTCTCAGCTCGCTCTCATCACTACCAGTAATCCCGACCCAAGCCATAATTGGCCTCAACAACCCCTGCCTCTCACCTCTAATCCCATAATTGACTATGGCAGTTGCCCTATCAAAGAGGAAATTCTCCCTCCTGAGGAGCTCACTCCTCCGTTGAGCTTTCATCTTGAAATTGCCCCTCTTAGAGCCCATACTCCGGACCATAGTTTTGGCACTGGAAGATGCATTGTGGAGGAAGAAATTCCTCCTAGTTGGCAAATGGAAATTCCATTGACAGCTATGGACGCAGACTTGGATATGGATGCAGAGTTGATGGAGGAGCCGCCTCCGCCCTGTTGATACTGAGAGGGGGGTAACACCATATATTAATCCTTAAGGAAGGATAACACTCCTCAAGAAATTCTTGATACATTCAAAATATTTTTCACTATGTTTCATTACATTCCTTACACTTCTTTATATAACTCTAACTATCTCCTAGGAACCTTCTAGAGAGCCTTCTCACATTTATTACATCTAACTACCATAGTGGGCCTTTATTAATATACTGGACCTAGTCCACCTTACATTGAATGACCACATTATCATATATTAAATGAATTCCATTAATAATACATAAACAAATTCCCATTGGGTACTTCCCTAGGTACCTCATATTACCTCCCTAGGTATACTACACATTATGTCCACTGATAATGACTTCATGTGCCTCGTATATTACCATGTCATGGTCACAATCCAACACGCATCAATGTAGGATTCCATCAACTTTAGGTTTATATAATTTCTTGCATGAATTGGTTATCGATGCTCCAGGTCATCAATTTTTGACTATGTTCCTGTGTATACTCCTATGGGACCTTACCTATTGTAATATATACTCCAATTTCTATGAATTGATATGACACTGCTTCAACCCTAAATAAATTTTTGTTAGGTAGCTCATCCTCTATACTTCCTCCATCTTCCCCTAACTTTAGCCTCAAGAGATAATCAATTCCAACATTGTGTCTATCACCTTTGAATTCCACTTCAAATTCAAATTCCTAGAAGAGTAAAAACCATAGGAATATCCTCCCCCCAAATGCTAGATTATTCACTAGATATTTGAGCATTGAATGATCTGTAAAGAAATTGAAGGGAGTTTTGATTAAAAAAATTTCGAACTTATGCAAGGCATAAACCATTTCCATTTCTTTGTGCTTTGTGGTTGTATAGTTCCTTTCAAAATCTGACAAATTTATACCAGAAAAATGGATCAGATGATCAATGCCATCTTCTCCTGGTTGCACAAGAATTGCACTAAGATAAATGGACAACTCATCCACATGTACATGGAATATCTTGGTCTAGTATGGAAATATGAATATCGACAGAATAACTAATTTCTCCTTAAGCCTATCAAACTCCTCCTATCATTCCTTCATCTAGACGTACTTAGTATCCTCACATAGTAGTTTCTCCAATGGTGAGACAATTTTCACATAGTTCATAATGAACCTTCTATAGACCCTATATGAACCAAGGTTGCACATATACCTTTGATGTAATTTGGAGCCAACATATACACAATCATTGCAATCTTCTCCTAATCCACTAAGAAGACTTCCTTTCATATGAAATATCCTAATGGAGTCCCAAAAGTTGTACATAAGAGACACTTCTTAAGATTTAAGGAAATATGTAACTCCACGTATCTCTCCAACATCAATTAAAATACATGTATATTCTCTTTGAGTAATTTGAACACCATCTAAGCATGTAAATACACTTCCAAAAACTTGTGCATGAATTCTTTAAATGTCCCAATGGCAATCCTAGAGAGCACAATAGGTGCATTCTTTAGGCCAAATGGCATCATTGTGTATGGAAATGAGCCCCAACATGTTGTAAATGTTGTCTCTTCCTTTCCTTCATCCATGATGCAGACCAAGAGGTAGATTGAAAATCCATTTGTGAATGAGTGAGATTTTCACCCACCCACATTCTAAAATACTTAATTTTTAAATGGGGTAGGGAATGGATCATGCGTGCAAGATGCACCTAGGATCTGGAAATATACAAAAACACTTAAATCTCCCATCCTCTTCAACTGTACTACCATCGAGCTAACCCATTTTTATTCTTCACCAAGGATGATGATACCCATGTCTACCGAGTAGTCCAGTTTCTTGTGAATGTTTTATTTATACTTTGGGTTCAACCAATATGGTGTCTTCTTGATCAGTTTGGGATTTGGTTTTAGCCAAAACATCATCTCACCTAGTGACCTTGTGATACCCTTCATATCGAAAAAAAATCCTTGGAAATAGGTCTTTGTATTCTTTGAACATGTCCTCCACTTGCAACATAATTTTCTAGTCAAGGTAATATCCAATTCCATCAATCTTAGAGGCCTCCTCTATGACTATGTTACATTTATTTTTCCTTATCAAATGTTTATAATATAGTGTATTACTACAATAATCCTTCCCCTCGATTATGTGCCCTACCTCAATTTTGTTTATCTGTAACTTTTAAGGGTCATCTTCCTGCACATCATCATTTTCAAACTTCCAGTAGTACACCAGTTGATTCAACTTCACCATCATCTTATGGTACGCATAGAATACCTTCTGTGTAGGGTATATGGGTTGATAATTGATGATATAATTATTTATCCTCAATATATTACCTCTATTCAAGGGGACATCTGACATAAACTTGAATATTGCATAGAAATGGTTACTCATTTTTCTCCAGTCCCTTGTTTTCCACCTGTTCTCCTCTTGTATGTACTAGATTTTGGGAACCATATCAATAGTGTAGGAAAAACTATGGACCCATTATGATCTAGGAATATTCTCAGTCATCTAGTGTTTCTCACATAACCAAATGTGTTCCTAAGGATCCCTGGTACCCTTATACCTACTTATTAACTCAAAGCTAGTGGCGAGTTGAAACCTTATTCTGATGCACTTTTCTAACTGCATATAGTCCTGTAAGTATGTTCCATGCATCTCCCACCAGTGCATAAGTGTTACCTTCACTACTTCATCCATAGCCTAAATCCTCTAGGTATCAAGCAAACTATCCTCCATCTATGCTATAAAGGAATCCACCAAGCTTGCCCCATCAAACCATGGTAGGTAGTGCACCTTCGATCCAATCTATTGAACTACTTTAGTAGTTTGTGCACATCTCCTAGTCAAAACTTTGTGCATCCTGTTTTTCCATCAAGTTAGTGCATCCAATGAATTAATTCCATATGATAAGAGGCTCCTCGAACTTAGCTTTCCATCAACTTTTCGGTTCACATAATCCTCCTTGTGCCCTATAATGTTAGAGATGTTCTTAATAATCAATGTTTGTGCATCCTTGTTCATTGGTTAATTATATCTGTCACCCTCAATGGAATATAATAGAAAAATTACATGTAGGGTGTGTATCTCAAATGACATATGCATTTGTTTCAAATTCAAGATGACATTGTTATCAAATTCCTAATAAATTCCAAGGAAAGCTATATATGGGTCAAATCATCCATAATTTCTATCACTTCAAAATATGTTTTTGTCTTGACCCCATCAATGTTAAATTCAAACTTATCCAACCTACCAATGGGGTAAATCCTATATTTATTTGTGAACTTGATTTGAATGGGTTACCACACAATATTAGGTTTCCCCATCAACTCCCATGATATTTTTGGCAATATGTTCACATCAAACCCTAGGTCCAACATAACACCTTCCATCTCATAGCTACCTAACTCGACTATCATTTTTAATTCTCTCCCCATCTTCTTCCTCCTGTTAATATGACACACATCCTATTATGCTATTTGGGAAGAAATAGAAGCTTCATTCTTTCCTTCCTTGATCAATCTCATCAATAGGTGTGCCAACTTATTGGTAACTAGATGATGGCCCAACACTTTATTGCTAACCTGATTCTCTGAGTTATTTTATGGGTAAGTGTTTCATCATGATTCATTGCATGCCATGCATCACAAATAATCATGTATATGTATGTTGATTTCATTTTCTGTTTCATGCAAAAGCTACTTTTTCTTCACAATGTCAAACTTGGGAGGTGCCTACACTACTTTCTTGATCTTTCCCTTTAAATTATATTCTAATCACTCTCCTCTATTTACGTTGATTCATGTGCATATACCTGCTTGGGTTACTATATGTACATCAATGACTAATTTCATCTTTTTTTCTTGGAACGAATCATCATTCACCATGTTGCAACAACCCATTTTATCTTCTCACTTCACCACCAACTTTGGGAAATATTTATGACATGGTATACACTATGGAAAAATCCACATAACACATAGGGTTGGTACAGAACAATTCCAAGTGGCTTATATTTCCACAATTGAAGAAGGTGGGTTGTCTTCCTCCTCCCCCACCATTTCCTTGGCCTCTTTCTTTTTCATATACTTCTCTCTGGCCTCCTTGGAAGTCTCCATCATCTCCAACCTTATTTTCATTGTGGACCCTATATGCATATATGATATGATCCTTCATGAACTGTAGTGATTGACAATTGTTTACATCATGCCCCATGTATTTATAGAACTCACATTACAAAGTTTGTGTCATCTTTTGATGTTTAAACAACATCAAGAAATGGGGAGGTACATGACCACATTTTCTATAAATATCACACAATTTAGTTCATATCTTGGTAGGAAATGGTTTTGGAACACCAGTCTCCATGTAGTTTCCTAGAATAAGACACTCATTCTGATGGTGGTCCTCTTTGCAACATAAGGTACAATAGAAATTCTATCACATCACCTTCACCTTTTCCATATCTTGCAACTGCATGGCGAGGATTTCAAGTTCAGATTGCACCTACACCAACTATGTTGATATTTCACCACCTCTCGGAGTAGACTCTAGGCACATTTTGATCTCTAAGTCTTATGTCTAAGTGATCTCCTTTTGTTGCATGAGTGCGAAACGAATTTGTGAGAGCTGTCTAGAAATGAACAACTCTTTGTGTTGGACATCCAATATTTGAAATTTTAATCTATCCAGTATTATATTGAATCATTGGTCATAGTCCCACATGTTTTCTTTGACCTATTGTTTAATCTTCTTAATCTTTGTTATGCACCGTGACTCTAATTTTGTCTTTTAGAATTCTCTAAGTAAATCCCTCTTTATCTATTTAAGGGACCTTCCATATATTTCTATCACAACAATATTATTCTTCATATACCATGTCATATCTCTGTCTATGAAGGTATTCGCTAAATGTGTGATATTATCTACCTTGCTAGTGGCCCGCTTCACATACCATATCACTTTACATGTGAAACAATGTTGTTCAACATCCCGTCTTCCCATCCCATGAAACACAGGAAGCATGAAGTTCGAATCATCTCTCGTTTTAGTGGCCATATTTGAAATCGAAATTGATCGACCTTACTAGTTACTACTTGGTACTACTGGTGTTGACAATATTTCTTACAAATTTTTGCTAACTTTGGTTTCTACTACACTTGCGTATTCTACTTTTGTCACTTATGAAATTTATTCCTCCATTGTTTCTTCTTCAATTAAACTATGTGACGGGGGTGGTTCAAAGAGTGGGTTACTCCATACTACATTTCCTTCTTCATTGGTGAATCCAGAAGAGATTCCTATATTGAGTGACATGATCCTCCTTATAACAATCAATATCTCTTCATTGTCTGGGAAGGCGACTTCATCACTATCTTCTACATCTCTGACACTACTATTCTGGACCTCATCTTCCATTGATTCAAGCAAGTCTCTTATTATCCAAGGGGATATAACATCCCTCACAACTATATTTATACTTTCTCCAATATCTTCTCTTAATACCTCATTCTTGATGTTCCATCTCTTCGACAACCTCTCTTCTTTTGATCTTATTTCTAATACATGTATTTTTCCCACACACTATTCTGGAATGGCTCCTCTTCTCACCTTCATATTATATCTCCTTTCTACTCATTCAACACCCATTGTTCTCCCTTATTTTCTTTCCTGATTGACTCACTTCCTCAACTCAACTCCTCCCACCTATCACTCCTATCTTCTTCTTCTCTACTCTTCTAGATCCATTCTCTCTTCACCATATCTCATCTTCTTCTGACTTCTTTTAATCTCCATCCCTATGCACAAGGGTTTCACGTTTCCATTGTTAAGAACCAAATATCATTATATCATAGAAAAACCTCATAATAAGTACTCAACGCCTTGAAAAAGAGACATTTTCAGATAATAAGCCTCTTCGAGGGGGAAACCTCCTTTTACCCCACATAAATGTTCAAGTACAAGATGATTCCAAATGATAGTGTCTCCTTGGTATATATAGGAGACTAGGAGGTGTAATTACAACTAATGG
>CBVK0100364806.1:0-12425 GCA_900067695.1 Picea abies
TTCCGATCTCACGTTATGATGGTTTTCTTTCTCAAAACCATTTCAAATTCCCCTTGCAATGTACTACTGATTCCCACAAATTTATTCCAAGGCACATGGAGCTATGCCCACCACCTTCCATGGAGTCTGACCTAAGACACATGGAATCACTGCATTATATAACCTACAATACTAATGAAAGTTGTAGTGTGCTTGGAATTTGTAATATGACAAAAGTTTTAGCATTGGGTGCGCACCAATGTGTTGCAGAAACAAGAGTTTCAACATTTGATGTGTTGCAGAAATAGGAGTTTCAAAATTTGATGTGTTGCAACAACAAGAAATACAACATTTGACTTGTTGAAACAATAGGATTTACAACACTAGTGTGTTTCAACAATAGGAGTTGTAGCACTTATTTCACCCTACAATTGCTAGCTTGAATTTAAAATGTTTTTTATTATGTGGATTGTTTGAGGCCAAAGATGCTCCTGTATCAGACATCCTTTTTAGGAAAACATGAGCTCGAGCTCATGTGGTGGAAACTGTAGATTCTACATAATATGAAGATCCTTGTAGGTGTGCTAGTTTTCAAAAACCCATGATGCATATTCGGTATATTTTTTTCTCCACTTAACTAGATATTCATAACATTATTTATTTCAGATTATTTTGCGAACCCTCTTTGCAAAGATTTTCTCCAATTCTTCGGTTGATTAACTTTGATCAAATTCCGATTATGCTCTTGCATTAGGTTCCCTCAACATTACCTCATATTTAAACCATAAGCCTCACCTATACTTGTGTAGTGACCCCATATCCCTTTCCTATTCATTGGTCTATTTTTCTCTTCAACCACAAAAAAAACCCAAAAGAATATATTTTCTCCTTTTGTTTTCTTTGTTTTTTTTTTCTTTGCAATCTAGGGTTTGACCTACTTCATCCTTTAAATATAGACTTCTTGGATATAAGAGGCATTCGATGGTATATATACTAATACTTGGATCTCACACATGCTAATTTTCTCTTCAAGGAATATTTTTTATGTTAGCATATACTAGGGTATTGATCTAATTTCATTGTTCATTTCTTATGGATCTAACCCTAATACATCTAAGGTTCCCTTCAAATTGTTCATGACTTGTTGTGGGCCACCTCACTTGATGCTTGGAACATGTGGCTAAAACCTTGATTAAAATCATTCATCAAATAATTAATGCAACATTGGACCATCTTTATGGTGTATGCACTCATACTATGTAAATCGACAAAAAATTAATGAGAACATTTGCCACTTGTGGATCCTAAAACTCACCTTATTTTCTAGGTTCAAACTCATATAAATGTGTGGTGTTAAAATATGTTATGTGTTGTGAGGTTTCACTTCTTAGTATATAAGTTGTATCTCTAAAACACTATTGATAATAATATAGTTAGGACACGGGTTGAAGGTTCATTCTTGTTGCATCACAATATTTGCAACATTTTAGCATTTCCTTTCTCTAAACTAACCCTAATATCAAATCAATGCAAAAGGAATCCCAATGATCTAGTTAATGTACAAAATGGAATACTCTATTTTTTCATTGTTTGATGGTTTATACACTATCTAAATTTCATAGTTTAAGTTTCATTTTCTATTGATGGTATAGGCTCAAAATGATTTAGTAATATTGTTGTCCTATTGCTTCTCTTACATAGTCCTATTTTTCTATTTTTTACTAGCACTTATGGATCTCTACTTGGATCTATTTTGTGATTGAAATCGAGTATAAACACATGATAATAGAACACTATGAACTACACTAAAAATCTCTGGTCAAGTGTTATTATCCTCTTGAAAAAATGGAATGGTAATTAATGTTGTGTGACATATGAATGTTATTTCTTGAACAAACATAAATTTGACTTGAATTGTTGGCAATTTGATCTTTAAATATTGTTTTTGGTACACTCCATGTGTATTGTCATTGTCACATAATTTGAAAACATTAATTGCAACACTATTCACTAGTTACTTTTCCTTTGAGTAGTGATATGTGTTGATGATAATGATCTATGGTATATGCTCATAAATGTGCTTGTGTGTCTTTTGTTACCTTTCTATACTTTAGAGAATTTTATTGCATGACAATCACATATACTAATAATAGATATGTCCTCTTTTCATTGGCTAAGATAACTCATTGGATCAATATAATTGTGTTATCCTTTTTCTTTTGATAACAATAGGACATATGATCTTTCCTTGTTCTCATAATTGCAAATACATTGGTCTCTCTTGGGCACATAATCTTTGGATGATGAATGATATGGTGAATGATGATACACATTGTTGTTGATAACTTTGGCACTCATATGATTCTAATTTGAAAAATAAAAAAATTCATGTTTCTAAGAAATTTGAATGAGCATTGTTGTCTAAGTCAAATATATCATAAGATCATTTACAATTGACATTTTAGAAAGTTATTAGAATAGAAATGTATGGATACTTCCATATGCTCCTTTTTTAAAAAGTTGAAAGCCAAACCAATTTTGTTTCATTCAAAATTGAGCAACCCATGATTCAACTGAGAGTTCTAGTGAGTGAAAGTATAATACCAATATTACACCAAACGTCTCAATTAGGAGGTCCAAATATTTTTAAAATATGAGAGAAAATATATCTAGGTACGCACCAAATTTGGTTCAATTGCTAAAGGGTAGAAAAGACTTCTCTCTTTCCATTCAAATGAAAAGTAAATATGAAACCTATTCCAATCATGTTTTGTATGATACTTGTTCATATTTCTTGCATGTTCTTGATGTTGGGACAAAGTTCTCCTTTTGTGGTAATAATTTTGATTTTCAAGTCTAAAGTAGATATTACTAATCTCATATTTTTTATCCTTTCCTTCCTCCTAAACAATCAATAGAACTTAACTACCATTTTTTCCACTTTATAGGTGATTTGATTACTTGAGTATTTTTAAATACAAACATGGAATTTCCATGTATATTATGTGCATGGATGCTTATTATTCTATAAACTTTGATAGAAAGAACTTGTTATATATCAATGGTTGTTCAATCACTAGTGGAAACATTTCAAGGCTCATAAATAGTCGTAGGTGCTCATTGTTCAATGGAAATTATTTGTTTGAGGAACACTCCAATGATAAAGAGTTCTTTATGAAAATAAAGGCATCAATATTTGTTGGTGTGACTCCAATACGTAGTATGTCTCCTAGTGATGAGTTATTAACAAATTGTAACTTTTGTAGACTATTGATTACTCATCAACATACTAAATTCATTACATTTACTAATATCATTGATTTAATATTCAGAATTTTTCAATTAGGATTTGGATGATGGGTGGCATGTCTATCATATACTATTACACCTCACTATGATGTAATATCAAAATAATTCATCTAAATGAGCACAACTCAAAGAGAAGGCATACTAAGCATGGTTGGATCAATGACCTATTTAATTCCCACTATGTCCTGAGTCATTAATTCATAATATCTAAAATAGCATTGGTTCCTAAAATGTTGGGTATGAAAACAATGATACAAAATTTGTTATGGATTATTCCTTATGGTATATTCATTTCTTAGATGGATTTTTTTAAATGCATTCTAGAAATATTATCTTGGGGATGATGCGCATTTTATCAATATCTTCTTTGAAATATTAAAATACTCTTCCATCACCCCTCTCTTTGGACATGAATCAATATCTACCATACTAGGAACAACCATGTTATTATGCAAATTGAAAGAAGTGTATGGTATGTTAGATGTGTGTTTCTTGAAATTAAGGTAAGTAACCATTAAGTCCCCTGTATTCTAACAAATCTTGTCACACAATCAGCAAAGAAAAAGGATTTTATGCATGCTTAATAACAATGTACATATATATTACTTGTTAATTGAAATCTATTAAAAGATAAGGTACTTCCTAGTGATAATGTCCTACTTGGTAGTTGTAAAGAGGGAAAGAAACTACCAGCAAAATTTAGGTTGTAAATATGTATAATATTAAACTTATCCAAATGATTGAATTCTTTGCAAACGTGAATATGTGACCAATTAGATATGTCCAGAATGTGAGCATGATAAGTATCAGATTTTTTTTTAAAAGGGGTTAAAAATGGTCATCTTCATACATGTCTATAATCCCAAGGGTTCAAATGATATTTCATTGTAAATAATTATCATTGTTGCAGGGGTAGCATGCCTCACACAAAAGTGAACTATTAGTTATGCAGATCCTAGTGGATTCAATAGCCATGAAACATATAGAGAACACATGGCCCAATAAGCTCAAGAAAACACCAACTATTCTTTTTGGAAATTGATTGTGATCAATAAAAATATCTCCACATGGTTGTTCATGAAGAATAGACATATTGTGTTGGATGTTATAGTTCATGGTTGAATACAAGTGAAGAGAATGAATGTCTACCTCCAACCATTGATTGAGTAATTGAAATAATTATGGGAAGGTATACATGTGCATGTTGTATCAAGACCCATCTTAATAGAGATAACTTTTACAATGTATGACATATGTGTGTAAACCATGCAAGATCATCCAATACTAGGAGTTTTCTTTTTTATTTATGTTATAGAATTTGGCACACTTAATTTAGTGTAATTGTCTTCTTTAGGGATAGCATGTTCTATATATAATAGCATCATAGATATTATAACAAAAGGGTATCATGGATGTAAATTTTGTGGACATTCTATAAAGGCTAGGTGGTCCCATGACCTATGAAAGCTAGTGTATCACTACTCAATGGAATTCCTCCCATAAGACCACCCTCATGAAAGGGAATCCTTTACCTTCAATGGTAAATGAGAGAGAAATCGAAGAACTAAAACAATGAAACCTATATTATATTGGCCAAGGGGAAATGAAATAGAGAAGTAAATCGAAATTGTATAAATTTTCAAGGAACCTTTGTTCAATGATCTTGAATTTTTAGACACCTACATTGAGAAATTGTCATTGGCATGAACAATAAATCTATATTCTATGAGATTTTATGTTGGAAGCATCTTAATATTTATCACTTACTATATTTCGTGCATCTGATACAAAAAATATATATATTCTTTATAGAGGAACATATTATTGAAAAAAATGGGTGTGTTATCCCCCATTCCTAGGGATAACTAAGGAGATGGTGTCTCGAGGCCCTCAATATGCATAAATGGAGTACTAAGAGGCATCCCAACAAGCAGATCCCTTCATTCACCGCACATCACCATATGATTGATGACAGTAGCATCCAGCACACCTAGCTTGGATCAATGAGGACAATAGGTCTTGCTCCATGAGGTAATAACTTTGGTATTGTGGTAAGTGTCATTCTAATAATTCAAGCATTTGAACATGTTTCAAAGAGTCCTTTCTTTATTTTGAAAAACAATTCTTGGAATTTATTCTTTTTTCCCTATTTCACCTTGGTTAGTGTCATGGTTTCCTAGTAAGTGGCCACCCTTAGGGAAAGGGTTTCTACTAGGGGGTCTCCTTGAAGGGTCATCATACCATTTCATCCCATACTTTCCACATTCCATCACTTCTTCCTTTCTATCTCCCAACCTTTTTTCTTTCAACCTTATTGACCCAAGAAGGGAATGTACCTCATTTCATGGGAAGAAGAGGCCACTAGGCTTGGAGGTTCTCTAGCAAAAAATATCATGCAATAGAAGCTCACACTGGGATCCTGAGAGTAGTGAAACAATTATCACAAAAGAATAAGGGACCCATAAATTAAATAACTAAATAAACAACCATGTCAACCAAGGTAGAGTGTTTGTGGGCTATGCATTTCCTTTTCAGTGCCCCTTATTGACTTAAAATTGGGGAAGCATGGTTGCAAAGGTAATACCAAGGTAGAGTGTATGTGGGCTATGAATTTCATTTTTAGTGCCCCTTATTATTTTCATCTTGGGAACACCTACAAACAAAATGGTTAATAAAGGGTTTGGAAAAATATGCTTCAAAAGAAAAAAGAGAAAATGGATGTGGCTATCCCTCAACAAAGGCAACAATAAATGAGACAATATGAGCCCTTGTATGTTGTGAAACCCCAACCCTAGAAGTATAACCCCATCCACATATCATTCATTACATGACCTAGAGAGGTGTCTCCTTGGAAACATCCCCTACTTGAGGAATTGGTTCACCCAATAGGGCACTATAACACCCTTCACATATCTAAATTTGGTAAACTATATAAGGCCTTTGAGAACTAGTTTATTTTGAAAAGGGGGGATTGAATGCACATGTTTGGGTGGTTATTTTATTAGATATGTCTTACTTGGCATGATATTGTGACTTGTATACCCTTGGAGGGCGTACTTGCTTGTCTTTCCTGGTCCTTGACAGGTGAAATCTTGATCATGGAGGCACAAGGTCGCTTGGACCTTCACTTGGGGTAGGAATCCCATAGGTTGGATGATGTGCCCCCTCTCCTTTGAACAGTTTGGATGAGGTACGTTGTCTTTGGAGGCACTTGAGTATCCCTAGTAGGTGACTCGCTAGCTTTCCTAGCCCCAACATTTGCCTTTGGAGGCCTTATGCTTCTCTTTTGGGGAATGACATGACACTTGGAAGGATAGGGTTTGATGGTGAGGAATTATGTTATGATGACTTGGCATGTTTTGATGGAGGAAGACCCTTGCACCTTGAATAATTTTCCTTTGGAGGCCCAATGTCTCCCCCTAATAACTCAACAACTTTCTCACTATGTGAAAACGTGGGCATGGCATCATCTTTTAGAGATTGCTTCTATTGTAAAATTAAATTGTAATTTGTAAAGGGGAAAATTAGGAGGCCGACCTCCCTAATTTGTTTTTTACCCTAATTTAAGTGGAAAAATTGTTTTTACAAGGTCATGTATAAAAAGAGATCTTGTCACTTTCATTTGATACATATCACACTTGAGAATTACACATGTTCTTGGTTGAAATTTTCACCCATCTTGGGAAAATTGAATCTTCTCTTGCGTGCTCTTATGGATTCTAGTACTTGTCTCTTGGTGAAATAAGTGGTGTGATATCTTTCTTGGATGTGTGTCTTGCTTTGTGGTGGAATATTCTTGGTAAATAAGGGTTTATTCTTGCTATCTCTTCAAATTGGTAAGGAAATTCCTGCATATTGTTGGTTTTTCTTCTTGTTCCATGGTTATTATTGTCTAAACCCTTGGAGGAGTATAACATAATACACCCTCCACTAATATCTATCACATTTGTCTTGGATAAGTTAATTTGTAAAGGTTTATAGGAAGAGTAAAAAGGCTTACACCCTCCTAGATTTACCTTACTAGTTTTGTTTTCCCTAGGGATAAAAAAGGCTTATACCCCTACGGAGGTAACACAACTAGCCATTGAAACAAGAGACCCCATGACCCAATTGATAAGGCATTAGTATAATTTGCAATGGATATCTAAAATCATTGCATTGATATATGTGAAAAGTTGATATTTTGCAATTGTCTAAATTGGAATTTGTTCTTCATGTTATGAGCTTGTTTGAGCCTCTAAGGCGTCTTCTTTATCCAAGTGATTCTCTTTCTATTATAAAATTATTGTTACATCCATTAGGGCTATTGAAAATTCTCTTTCATCATCTTTTGTCACTCTTTCTACTACTGAAAATTGCAAATAAATAGTGCTAATTATTCTTCTTATCAAGGGATTTCATTCAAGAGATTTTCTTGTGAATTTTAGTGGCTAGAACTTGTTTTTGTAGAAAAAAATTTCTATAGATACAAGGCTGCCCTAATATATTTCTGAAAACATCTTTTTGAAGCCCTATTTTTCCATCAAAACTTGTGTTCAAGTATTCAGATATTATCTACATGATTAGGGCTTGATTACTCAATAATCATTTGATGTTTTGGATGGTTAATTTAGAAGCTAGTAACATTTTTATTTGTTGATCTATATATTTCCATACTATGAAATTTGGAACAACAATCTTATCTTTATGATTCCCCATTAATTTAAGGCTTGGTTTATGATCATTTGTCTTGTTCCGTGAAGGGCTAAGATTGTTTTACATGTACCCAACACTTGGAAACCTTCTACTCTTTCATAAGACTATTTTCCAAGACATTGTTCATCTCCAAGCTTGAACTATAGGGGTTTCACTCATCATCATATCACTTTTCATCTCAATCCCCCTAGGGTCACCTAGATTCCCCCATTTTGGTGATTTATCATCACTAAAGCAAGGGGAGTGTCTATCTAAGGAGGCATTGGGTAGTTACTCCCATAGTTGTCACACTTCCATGGATTGGGTTGGGATTTTCCCAACATACAAATTGTGCGATAAAATTTTGGTGTTGTTGTTGGGGAGGATTTTGAATACTCTTTTGAGCCCTAATGACACTTTGGAAAGCTTTGATCTCAAATCCTTTACCCATATCCTTTCTGATGGATACACTTGAGGGAAGTTCCAATTCCATTCTTGATGAGCCTTCCATAAAGCTCGTATAGCGACTCCACTATCCCAAAACCACCAACCCTTCATCTGGGAAGATTCATCCCTTCAAAGGTTTACCAAAGAAGGATTCCTCACAACTCCCCCATTGCCAAAACCTTGCTCCAAGATTTCCTTCCCCTCAACACAATGGATTTTTCATGGTCTAGTAACCTTTTCGAGCTATTTAACCTAGCTGTCATAGTTGGGTATCCTCATAATATGCCACAGTAGACTCATAAGTGGTTTCCAAAGTTCATCGGAAACAATGTGGTTACACTGAAAGATTACTTGTATGCAGTAGGTGTGGCCTTATTGAATGAATGTGTGGAGAATGAAGATGTGGAAATGAGGCTATTGGCCATGTCACTTGATGAATATTCCTAGAGGTGGTTCAAAGGACTACCCAATTATCATTTGGAATCTTATGATGTTGTCTCTAAGTTATTTACAACTAGGTGGTCATCTAAAAAGGACAATGGAAAGTTATTGGTGCAGTTTAATCAAATCAAGAAGAAGGAAAATGAAAAAATGAAAGAGTTTGATACTAGATTTGATAAACTATAATATCAAATCCTGGCTGACCTTTGTCTACCGACAATAGTCGTTCATGTCCTATACCTGAATGACTTTGAGGGATAGTTTGGTTTTATCCTCAAGTATAAAGTACCAGATACTTTGGCAAAGGCCAAAGAGTATAGTACTCATATCGAGGAACATATCATAACCTCAAGGATTGAGCCCTTTCGATTTCCTCATACCAAGGTGGAAGAAAAAATAAAGACCGCAACAAACACTACACTAGAACCAATCACCCTCGTAGTTCAGAAATTTGATCAGATGAATACTTAGTTTGTCCAAAGTCAGAATCAGATTCTGAATAGGTTGACAACTTTGGAAAGAAACAAGCCTGCTCCAATACCTCAAGTTTTAAAACCACCAAACACATGTCGGAAGGTGAGGCCTCAATAGGAGTAAAAGGCTCATGATACATTGAATCCAGTTGGGATGGTTAGTACAGATGATATCCAATGGTGCTTTCCTTGCAATGAAGCACATTCAGAAGATGAGTGCCTAGGATGGACAGAGGAAGACGGTTCAGGATCTGCAAACCAAATGAGCTTCATTGATACAATATTTTCTCTTCAAGATGATGAGTATGTGCATATTACACCAAAGAAACTTGAAGAGGTCAGGAAAATAGTTGTCAGAAAGGGGCATCTCATAGAATTAAATCAACTAGATGGGAATACCAAAAATGAGTTGAGGAAGAAATAAATTTTGACATATGCAAGAACAAATAGAGTTCCAATTCTTTCACTACAAGAAAAATAGGATCCACCTCATCCAATAAAAGAAGTACCTCCACCTCCTCTACCGTTGATGAACAAAATGCTCCCAAATCCCATCCCATCCAATGAAGAAATTCAATTGAATATAGACATGTCGAACATGATGGAGAAGATGAATATGCCAGTGCGTACAGTTGAGATGTGCAAGATCCCATCTATGAGAAGAGAAGTTTTTAAGGCATTGAAGGTACCTGATGAGGGATAAGACCCTCTTGTGATTTTGAACACCATGTATCATGGGCAGTAAAGAGATGAGAACCATCATTTCTATATTTCACTAGGGGTGAATGGTCTCTGATTGAATAACTGTATGTTGGATTATGGGGCTTCAATGAACATAATGTCTTTGAAGGTCATGAAACAACTTGGTTTAAATACAAACCGCCCATATGGAAATGTGTGCAACATTGATTCAAGGAAGGTGAAAGTATATGGTCTTATAGAAGATGTGGAGGTGTATTTGCATGATTTCCCTCATATTATCCTCATTATGAACATAGTGGTGANNNTAGATGCTTGGGGAATTATTTTATCAAGAAGTTGGGTTACCACCCTAGGAGGTTTCCTTAGCATGGATCACTCATGTGAATACTCCCATGGGGGATGGTACCTTCAAGATTCTTTATAGCCAGCAGGTGGTCAAAAAGCACATCATGTACATTAACCACCCCGATTATCACAGTTATTGTGAGCTTTATGTACCACGACACATCATTGAGTATGACCCTCGGGACTTTACTTTTTTCACAAGAATATTGTATATATACACTAATCCCGTGGATATATGAGTACAAGGAAAAGCTTGCAAGGTTTCAAGGAAAAGAACCAGGATCCATCAAAATACTCAAGAAAATGAAGCTATGAAAGATAAAGAGTGAGAACAATCTATCAAAGACATGGTCCACAAAAAACCACCTTCACATCCTTACATTGAAATCATGCCTTACATTAACTTTAGTGAAGGGATCCTTGCACTTGTGTGGGATAAGAAGATAGTCAAGCCCAAGTATGAAGAAAGGAAATGGTTTGTCCCTTACATCGTCAAGAAGAAGTTGAAGAAAGTAAAATACTACTTGTATGCCATGGATGGGAGAAATATTCCATTACCAATTTATGTGTCTCTTCTTTGACCCTACATCAAAGGAAAATGACTTCTTCAGGGCCCAATGCCCAGGTAAGTAGGTAGGACATTTTATTTCCCTTTCATTTGCATTTTCTTTCCCATGGTAGTTTAGATTCATCTAATGATGTTTGCATGTCATGTCTCATTTTCCATTTTGGCCTACTTTCATTATTGCATAGATGCTTTACATCATTTTCCTTTATCGTATTACATGTTAGTTTATAATTTTTTGAAAAAATGCAAAATTTTGTTTTAAAGATAAGTTGAAATTTTGAATTTTTTATCATATGAACAAAGGGTGAGTGAGCCACTTTCGATTATCTAGAGTTTTTTATTTTAGTGTGTGCAGAAACATGTATTACTAGGATATGTTGAGGTTCTCTTTCACTCAATGACGGGCACATGTCCCCAAGTAGGAGCCAGATGTTATCCCCCATTCCTAGGGATAACTAAGGAGATGGTTACTCAAGGCCCTTAGGATGCAGACATGGAGTACCAAGAGGAAGCCCAACATGCAGAGCCCTCCATTCACCACACATCACCATATGATTGATGGAAACAACATCCACTACACCTAGCTTAGATCACAGATGACATCAGGTCTTATTCCAAGAGGTAACAAGTATGGTATTGTGGTAAGTCTCATTCTAATAATTCAAGCCTTTGAACATGTTGCAAAGAGTCCTTTCATGATTTTGAAAACATTTTCTTGGAAATTATGATTTTTTTCCCTATTTCACCTTGGTGAGTGTCATGGTTTCCTAGTAAGTGGCCACCCTTAAAGAAAGGGTTTCTACAAAGGGGTCTCCTTGAAGGGTCATCATGCAATTCCATCTCATACTTTCCGACTTCCATCACTTCTTTGTTGTACTATGTTTTCATTGATGTCAAAAGATTGATTTCAAAGGGTTGATTTCAAGTATTTTCATAGTGATGTATTTGTATCATTGATATATTAATTATTGGTTATATGGTCATTGATGTAATTTTTTTCAAAGGGTTGATGTCAAGTGGTGTCATAACAATGTGTTGATATTAAAGGGAGTTGTATCATTGATTCCATGTCATGGTTGATAGGAAGAACCAAATGGATAAACCCCAAAGTGGTCCCCTTATGGTGAAATCCCTCATGGGAAGACACTTTGTGAATTCCAAATGGTTAGGTGATTGAGTAGCCCAGTCGTGTGGTTAGGGACCCAAGTTTGATTGAGGAATAATGTAATTAAGATTAATGAATTTTTAGGAGAAACTATTTCATATGGATAGTATATGTCATGCCATTTTTGGTGATATGTGGAACATCACATAACTCCTCCCGGTTAGAGAGTTATGGCCATGTGAAGTTGGAGAACCCTCATGAGTTATCTAGAAGCCCTTAGAAGGTCAAAGAATTCAAATTATTCTAGAAGCTCCTAGAATAAGTTGACCAATCAAAGTGGTTAGTCATGGGTTAAGTGGTTGCAACAAGAAAACAATTAAAA
>CBVK0100364807.1:0-11715 GCA_900067695.1 Picea abies
GCCCAGTGAGAAGTTAGGGCGCAGGTTGCTTGTTTTAAGTGGTTTTTGAGGATTTGTTCAGCATGGCTTTGGCTAGGAAGAGGCATGAGTAGGCCTGATGCCAGGTAAACCTGTATGGTGCATTTTAGGGTTATAACAAGATAGGTATTCAACCTCTTTAATTCATGTTGAAGACCACCACCATGCCTCTGCAATTCATGCTGGGGGTAAAAAACCAACCTCCGTGAGTCATGTTGGAGATAGGTCGTCAACCTCTACAGGTCATGTTGAAGACCAACACCCAACCTCTACAAGTCATGTTGGGGGAAAAAGTCCAGTCACTGCTATTCATATTGTTAATAGGTCTATAGCCTTTGTGAGTCATGTTATCAACCAATCACCAACCTATGCAAGTCATGTTGGATATGTGAAACCAACTACTAATAGTCATGCTGGGGGCATTCATTCCATTGAGAAATCTAGACGAATAGGACATAATTCTAAGTTCCCTTGTAAGTGTTGGACACACCTACCACACTTAGAGAGGGGGGTTAATGAGTGTGGGGATATTTTCCCCAAAACTTCCCTCTTACAAAAAAAATCCTTAGTTAACATTCAACATTTTCTTATTACTCATTGTTGTCATTTATAATCATTTAGATATGAATACATATCAGAAACATATCATCAACAAATCATCTCCACAAGAAACACAAAGAACACAAGATGTATGTACAATTTTTATTTTTATTATGGACTTCAATCTAGGGGTTTTTTAGCAACAACTGAATAGAGTACAACTCTACAAGAGAACTAGATCTATATGCAAGACTCAAATTACATTTTCAGTACCAATTGAGACGAGGCAACAATCCTCAACAGATATAAATCTGTCAACGTAAACAAGTGCATCAACCATGCACCAACCTATGCCAAACAACCTGTAATCAACCTATACCATAAACAAGTGCATCCAACCATGTACCAAGTATATACCAATCATGTGTCAACTACTCATAAAAAATGACTCATTAATATGTTCCAACATCATCAACTATACACCTCATGTATGTGCCAACTTATCAATTGCTTGTCTCAACCATGACTAGTTTTGGATTAGTCAACAACCCCAAGTTGAAATAATCATAACTTTGTACCTGTAATGTGTTATCTCCTAAAATAGCACTTTCAAGTTTTCCGTTTTAGGTAATAGAAACAGGTCAAAAAATTCATTTCTAAATTTTTGAGGTACGTTATATGGTCTGCTTTTTCGATGTAAACTTGGAAGAAGTATCATCTTTGGTCTTGGCATTCAAAATTTCAAATATCAGGTTTTCGGTAGTTAAAAGGGGTTAAAAAATGGCTCTTAACCACTGAAAGTCATGGTTTTCAGTGGTTAAGAAGCGGAAATAAAAGGCCCGTTAACCACTGAAAATGTTTCTATGCGCAAAGGAAAAACTCGTGCTTTCACACGAGCCAGATGTCAAGCGAGCATGATCATTACTTCTAATCACCGAAAGTCATGTCAAATGGTGAGCTCTCCAGGTCATTGATGAATTAATACTGAAATGTACTCTCAGCCTTCATCTGTTAGATTGCCATTAATTTTTGGCGAGGCACAGAAACTCATATGATATTTCACATAACAGAAAGGATACATCACATGGATTTTCAATACTGTCATCCACAGGATTACAAGATCATGATGATTTATTTTTAGCTCTGTTTAATTTCCATTTAATTTCATTTTGAGTCCAAGAGCTATCATCTATATCACAATCCCATGATTCTCTCAACCAGGCACATTAGTAGAGTTCACAATCTCGTTCACTATGGCAAGCTGGTGATTAAAGTCTCGAGTTCAACAATCGGTCAATCGTCCAGGTGTCAAACCAAATCATTCAACCCAGTCATCAGGTAGTTTCAATTTGGTCATATTCTGATTCTATATTGTCTCTTACCTAGAAATAAGTCTTGGCTTAATTTTAGTTTACTGGTTGTTTGAATCAAGTTTTGGTTAAATCATGATTCTGAGTCATACCTATGGTCATTATTCTTACTCTGAATTATACACCTGGTTCATGATTTAGCTCTGAGTTAAATCCTCTGTCATTGATTCTGTTGTTGAAATGTAATCTCTATTTGATGAGTCACACCTTCTGTTCATTGAGCCATACCATACCTTGACTTGTTCCTAATTTTTTGAGTTCTGTCCCTATTTGCATGCATATTCTCCTAATTGACAGGGACACATCAACATTTCTTAAATGCCAAATTTTGGACCAGCCTTAAGGGATGAACTCGATGGGGTTTGGTACCTCGAGGCTCACCCTGAGGTGGTCGAATTCTTCAAGCAGGCTAGTGTTTATTCTTACTGTGAAAAACTGATAGTCTTCCATCAACAAATTTGCAAATCATTTGCCATTTCATATGATGGGAGGAATGCTACAGTAGGAAAAGAGGAATTCCTGGTGGATGAAGTTGCAATTGCCGAATACACAGGTTTACCTAGGTCAGGAGACTGTTGTTTCAAGTCTACCATACCTTCAAACATTGAATTTAGGTCATTCCTGCTGCCTGTACACAAAGATTTGATCTGGAAAAAGGATATTCCAATGTCTTACTTGGAACCAAAGTGGCAGTCCTTGTTGAAATCAATATTTGTTTACATAACATGCGAAGGGAGATATAACAGAGTGATGTTTTATCACTTCAAGCTTCTAAACCATTTCATAGGCCAAACACCTATCAATCTTCCTTTTTATCTACATAAGGCTCTCACCAAAATGTCAAGATAGGTCAAGGCTAAGCCCACTAAGGTGGCAAGCATGTTTTCCCATCAAGGACTCATCACTCTTATTATCAAGGAGTCTCTGAAGAAGAAGCAGGTTGCATGGAGTTACTTTCTCTTCTGGAATGAATTCCAGACTGAAAAACCAAACCACAAGAGGACAAGGGCAAGAAGACTGCCACAAGGAAGGCTATTACTCCCAAGAGTAGTCAAAGGAAATGAAGGGCTATTTCACCCTTGAAACAACAAGCAGAATCTTCCTCGGCCCAAATGAAGAGAACAAAGAGAAAATTATAGTTTGAGGAAGGAGAGAAGGATGAAGGTTTGGCCATGGAGGATAATCCTTTAAACCTCCCATATTCAGATTCTGAGCATTAACCAGAGCATAATGAGGCACAAGGAGAGCAACAAAATGATACAAATGATAATGAATACCCAAACCTACCTACTCCTACTCCTCCAGAGGAACAAAATCAATCATCAATAGCAGCTTCTTCGAGAAAACCCAAAGCTTCCAGGACTAAGAAAGTTTGGAAACTTCTGCAACAAATCTATGAAATGGAAGTTTTAATAAGGGTTATTAAGAAGATAAATATAGACTTGATAGAAAGAAATGAAGAAATTCATAACATTAATCAAACTATCAAGGAAAAACATAATAAAATCAAGGATAGGAATAGGATGCTGATAAAGGAAAATATGAAGCTGTACAGGCAGCTAAGACTTCTGAGATTAAAAATAAGAGAATCCAAACCTCCATCTCAGGACCATACAAAATTGGAAAACCTAGATGATATTGATACATCTTTGGAGGGAGAAGAAGAGACCAGTACACAACAACAAGAGATTACTAGTCCTATTAGAGGAGGAGAAACATCACCAAAGGCACCTTGAACCTTCAACAAATAAAAAAGGTAATCAAAATTTTGCATTTTTGAAGTTTCAACAAAGTCTTACTTTTGGTGGTTTAGGAAAGCTTGAAAATCTCTCATTAACCACTGAAAGCAGAGCTTTCAGTGGTTAAAGAGCCTAATTTTTACCAGAGTTAACCACCGAAAGCCTGTAACTGCCAGAATGATCGAATATTTGTCCATATCAGAATTTTTTGAGTCTGAATGGTTTGAGATGTTTTCAAATGGATAGTGTTTGAATTATCAAGTCAGATCCAATGAATATTTTTGATAGATAAGGGAAGGAAGAAGGGTTTCAATCAGTCTTGGTACCTTTTTCAATGGTAGAAAATCAGGGTTGTTTGCACACTTCAACAAACTCGAATTTTATCCTTGGAAGACTAAATCAAATAGCCTTGGGAGGCTAGACTGCACTTCATCAACACTTTACTATTCTTAAAGATCATCAGATATCAACTGACCTCATCTTGAGGATCTCTTCCTAGTTTTTTGTAAATATAGTTTACTTTATGTTTTTAGAATATCAGATCCATTGTTTTAGGATCTGAGAATTGTGATGTAAAGTTATAAAGATACAGGCTTAAGACAAACACAGGGTTCAATCCTAGATACTTTGGCTATGTACTTTGACTCTGTTATGTTATGTGAATCACAATCTTCTTTGGTTATTATATATTAGTCTTTTCATATACTACACTACTCTGTTATTTAATTCTGTTCAGCTTAGTTATTCAGAACTATTATCTTCTGGTATAGCTCATGAATATGAATTAGATGTTTCTTTATTGTCTTGTATGACCCTACATATCTTGTACTTGGTTATCTTGAATGGTATTCTTCACACCTTTTTATCTACTGTAACTGATAACTGGTTTCTCAAAGCATTAGTTTATTTAGATGCATAACAAGTTGTCCTTTTCTTAGCCTTCTCAATTATCCCATTGTTCCACACATACTTTGATTGTTAAATTTCTCAAGTTACCAAGTATTCTTAGCCTACAACCCTAAGGAGTTTCTTGGAGTGATAACAAATTAGCGTCGTTGCCAGGGAGAGGAGATTGAAGCTCAGCTTCCTTGGGAGACGACATAGATCCAACTTTGATGATAGAAAAAGCCTGGACATTATTTCAGTTGTAATTACCTATCTGGTGACTCCATGAAGGATGGATTCAGTGGCAACTCCATTGCTCTGAAATTTGTTGGCGACTCCACTGGTATGACATGAACCAGATCTTTTCTACAAGGTATGAGTTCTGTGATTTTTCAAGTATTTCTAGTTACCCTCATCCAATACCTACTAGAGATGAATGGGAACATAGTATTCCTAGATTTCGTGGAGAGAAGTGGGAAGTGCCAACTGAACATTTGCTGGATTTCCATGACTTTATTGACCGGCTTGAAATTGTACATGAGGATGTTCAAATTAAGCTTTTCAAATTTTCATTAGAAGGGATTTCTCTTGACTGGTGTCGGTCTCTTCCAAGTGCAAGTGTCATCTCTTTGGCTGATTTTCATGCTGCCTTCCATGTGTTTTGTAAAGACCATTTTCCATATGACCCTCTCTATCCTCAATGCTGTCATGAGTTTTATTTATTGAATAAAGATCCAAATACTCATGAAGATTTTTCTATAGCAGAAGATATCTTTGACCATGATCAAGAGATGGGTGGTATTTAGGATGATGGTCATAGTATAGATGCTTTAAACAATATACCAAATTCATCCACTATCTTAGATTGTTATGCAGATCAAATTGTTCCCTTTGAAAACTTTAAATATGATAAGAAGATTGATAGATCAGAAATTGAAAGTTTTGGATCTACATCAAAGGTTAAGCTACCTACATGCAACATTGAGATCAGTAAAGGCAACTCTCAACTTTCAGATTTACAAACCAAGGGAAGTTGTCCCAACCATGAGGAACAAGATTTTCAGAAAACATCTAATCTCCAAGAAGGACAGCCAGAGGATTATATTTCTCCTTATGTACTTTACATGTCAACGTCAAATGAGAAAGATGAATATGATGAGGTAAAAGGTGATATTTTTTCAAATCTATTTCAAGATCCTATTGATGATGACTCTATGCAAGAATCTTCATCTCTATCATTAGAAATAGTTCTTGATGTTCCCATATTTGATAAATATAGTGATGAGGAAGAAGACTTCAAGTCTTGTGAAGGATTGTTCACTACTAAAATTTCATCTAGTCCTATGTTTCAGCAAAGAGATGATCATAGATGTATGCACGTTGTGGTTAATAATAGCTATCAAGATCAGATTGCCTCCTTTAAAAAATTTAAAAATGATGAGAAGATTTTTATATCAGCATATGATAGTTTTGAATCTACAACAGATCCTAAGGGTATCTCTCAGTTTCAAGATTTGCAATGACTGGAAGTTTGCAACAAATATCAAGAAGAAGGCAAGGAACTGAATAGTCTAGATCAACAGTCCATCGTATATGTTTCTCCAACAGATCTCAAGCAGCCTGCATTCAACAATGAGATTAGTAAAGGCATTTTTCAACATCTTTTCAATTTACAGTTGGATCAACAGTCCAAAGAGGTATTTCTTTGTGAATTTGATGACCCTTTTGCTGACTATTTGGAGTCTATGAGCAGCATAGATGTTAAAATTTTTCTGTCAAAAGAAGATTGTCTTTATCATCTGTTCAAACCTCTTTTCTGCATGATATGGTTTCCATTGTTGTTTGGGTCAAGATCTAGCATGATGTTAGTAAATCAACTCCTTACATGGCTTCATTGGAAACATGAATTCACTTGATAAGAGGCAGTATGTTTGGTTAGTGTAGGAGTAATCTGAAGAATAAGCTCTTCATAACAACACGTAGATTGCTTTCGGTTTTCTTCAATAAACATGCAAACTACATGCAGGCTTGTAGAGGAACAGTTGCATAGGACACATGACTCCATAGCCCAATAGATAAGGCAAATGGAACTACTTGTTCTTAGAACCTCACTGGGAGGATTCCATCCCCGAGTAGGAGCCAGATGTTATCTCCTAAAATAGCACTGTCAAGCTTTCAGTTTTAGGTAATAAAAACAGGTCAAAAAATTCATTTCTAAATTTTTGAGCTATGTTATATGGTCTGCTTTTTGGATGTAAACTTGGAAGAAGTATTATCTTTGGTATTGGCATTCAAAATTTCAAATCTTAGGTTTTCGGTAGTTAAAAGGGGTTAAAAAATGGCTCTTAACCACTGAAAGTCGTGGTTTTCAGTGGTTAAGAAGTGGAAATAAAAGGCCCATTAACCACCGAAAATGTTTCTATGCGCAAAGGAAAAAATCGTGCTTTCACACAAGCCAAATGTCAAGCGAGCATGATCATCACTTCTAATCGCCGAAAGTCATGTCAAATGGTGAGCTCTCCAGGTCATTGATGAATCAATACCGAAATGTCCTCTTAGCCTTCATATGTCAGATTGCCATTATGTTTCGACAAGGCACAGAAACTCATATGAGATTTCTCATAATAGAAAGGATACATCACGTGGATTTTCAATACTGCCAGCCACGGGATTACAAGAGCATGATGATTTATTTTTAGCTCTGTTTAATTTCCATTTAATTTCATTTTGATTCTGAGAGATATCATCTATATCACAATCCCATGATTCTCTCAACCAAGAACATTAGCAGAGTTCACAATCCCATTCACTATGGCAAGATGGTGACTAAAGTCTCGAGTTCAACAATCGATCAATCATCCAGGTGTTGAACCGAATCATTTAACCCAATCATCAGGTAGTTTCAATTCGGTCATATTTCGATTCTATATTGTATCTTACCTGGAAATAAGTCTCAGCTTAATTTTAGTTTACTGGTTGTTTGAATCAAGTTTTGGTTAAATCATGATGTTGAGTCATACCTATGGTCATTATTCTTACTCTGAATTATACACCTGGTTCCTGATTTAGCTCTGTGTTAAATCCTCTTTCATCGATTTTGTTGTTGAAATATACTCTTTGTTTGATGAGTCGCACCTTTTTGTTCATAGAGCCATACCATACCTTGAACTATTCCTAAAGTTTCGAGTTCTATCCCTATTTGCATGCATATTCTCCTAATTGACAGGGACACATCAACATTTCTTAAATGCCAAAGTATGGACCAGCCCTAAGGGTTGAACTCAATGGGATTTGGTACCTCGAGGCTCACCCTGAGGTGGCTGAATTCTTCAAGCATGTTGGTGTTTATGCTTACTGTGAAAAACTGACAGACTTCCATCAGCAAGTTTGTGAATCATTTTCCATTTCATACGATGGGAGGACTACTACAGTAGGAAAAGAGGAATTCCTAGTGGATGAAGTTGCAATTGCCGAATACACAGGTTTACCTAGGTCAAGAGACTGTTGGTTCAAGTCTACCATACCTTCAAACATTGAATTTAGGTCATACCTGCTACCTGTACACAAAGATTTGATATGGAAAAAGGATATTCCAATGTCTTACTTGGAACCAAAGTGGCAGTCCTTGTTGAAAGCAATATTTGTTTACATAACATGTGAAGGGAGATATAACATAGTGATGTTTTATCACTTCAAGCTTCTAAACCATTTCACAGGCCGAGCACCTATCAATCTTCCTTTTTATCTTCATAAGGCTCTCACCAAAATGGCAAGACAAGTCAAGGCTAAGCCCACTAAGGTGGCAAGTAGGTTGTCCCATCAAGGACTCATCACTCTTATTATCAAGGAGTCTCTGAAGAAGAAGCAGGTTGCATGGAATTACTTTCTCTTCTGGAATTAATTCTAGACTGACAAACCACAAGAGGACAAGGGCAAGAAGACTGCCACAAGGAAGGCTATTACTCCCAAGAGTAGAAAAGGAAACGAAGGGCTATTTCACCCTTGAAAAAACAAGCAGAATCTTGCTCGGCCCAGAAGAAGAGAACAAAGAGAAAATTACAGTTTGAGGAAGGAGAGAAGGCTGAAGGTTTGGCCATGGAGGATAATCCTTTAAACCTCCCATATTAAGATTTTGAGCATGAACCAGAGCATAATGAGGTACAAGGAGAGCAACAAACTGATACAACTGCTAATGAATACCCAAACCTACCTATTCCTACTCCTCCAGAGGAACAAAATCAATCATCAGTAGGAGCTTCTTCGAGAAAAACTAAAGCTTCAAGGACTTATAAAGTGAGGAAACTTCTGCAACAAATCTACGAAATGGAAGTTTTAATAAGGGTTATTAAGAAGACAAATATAGACTTGACAGAAAGAAATGAATAACTTCATAACATTAATCAAAATGTCAAGGAAAAACATAATAAAATCAAGGACATGAATAGGACGCTGATAAAGGAAAATATGAAGTTGTACAGGCAGCTAAGACTTCTGAGATTAAAAATAAAAGAATCCCAACCTCCAGCTCAGGATCATACAAAGTTGGAAACCCTAGCTGAGTTTGCTACATCTTTGGAGGGAGAAGCAGAGACCAGTACACAACAACAAGAGATTGCTAGTCCTATCAGAGGAGGAGAAAAATCAGCAAAGGCACCCTGAACCTTCAGCAAATCAAAAAGGTAATCAAAATTTTGCATTTTTGAAGTTTCAACAAAGTTTGACTTTTGGTGGTTTAGGCAAACCTGAAAAACACTCATTAACCACCGAAAGTAGAGATTTCGGTGCTTAAAGAGCCTAATTTTTACCTGAGTTAACCACCGAAAGATTGTAACTACCAGAATGACCGAGTTTTTGCCCAGATTAGAATTTTTTGAGTCCGAATGGTTTGAAACCTTTTCAAATGGATAGAGTTTGAATTATCAAGTTAGATCCAATGACTATTTTTGATAGATAAGGGAAGGAATAAGGGTTTCAATAAGTTTTTGTACCTTTTTCAATGGCAGAAAATTGGGGTTGTTTGCACACTTCAACAAACCCATTAATTTGTTCATGTTTCCATGGCATTTTGCTTACTGTTGTTGCTGATGTGCATTATAGTAGATATAGTTTTGAATAGTTTAAATAATTGTATTTTTAAATAATGTGAAATAATTTGAATTTAAAGTTGTCCTTAACATGTTTAAAATTTAAGATATTATAATAATCTCATTAAATTAAAATTATTAGTATGATTAAAATTTTAGAAATTATAATAAAATTATTAACATTGAAATAATTTAAATATTATCATAATTAAGTTATTAACATGATTAAAGTTTGAGTCATTTATATTTAAGTTTTTACTTAAATAACATAATAATATATGGACAAACTAACTAATAATTTGTGAGGATGAATTTAGAGCATTTGTTTATATATATGTGTGTGGACCCTCCTCCCTGAGGATGATTTTAATGAACATAATGAGGTGGCTCCCACTAGAGCTCAAGGCACAATAACACTCTTGAGATTGTTTGAACAAGAATCCATGTGGGCTTAGACGAGGCTTCCACCAGCTCAGCTTTCGTACAAAGAATCGCATGCAACTCCTGCATTTAAGGCACAACATTTCCCTCGAGACAGTTTGAACGAGAAGCTATGTGGGCTCCCACGAGTTTTCTTTTCCCTCCCCTGAATTGGATCCTAGTCATAGTAGCCACTTGGGCAGAGATCTTAATTCCATTAACTACTCATCCTCTCGACAAGTTGAGGCATTCTCCACTCACGATCAACCCTCTCCATGTCAAGCTTTGCAATAAAAATCATGGACACGATCCAAAGCCAATGCTCAATGCCTGCTCTACAAATTGAGAATCCTGCTCATGAAACTTGTTTCCTTCACTCCACTGTCATTGACTGGCATTCTACTCTGTTACCCTCACACATGTATCACCCTTCTCTCCGCGCTTTAGTCCACAATATCATGGCACCTCAGCATGGTTACCCAAGTGGCTATCGTCAAGGCTCGGGGGCTCCAAAAGCTTCTTCCTCCCGGCAACTAGAAGAAGGAAGACCAATCTCCTGGGTGCAGCAAGAGGCTCACAATGCATCCATCAACTACCGAAGCAATACTCCCCATTGTTTTCAATGGAATTTGGACGAATTAGTTGCAGTCAACCTAGAACAAGACACGACCATGGACTTTGAAGTAGTTGAGACTACAATATGTAGGGCACACTAGAAGAAGGGAGAATCACTACTGAAAGACACTGGAATTATACTTGCACATTAAAACCTTCACGGGTCAAATGCTCCACACTAGGGAGGTTGCCCAAAATACAATTCAACTTCATCTTAATGGTCTTCACTTGATGGTCAAAGATATTCTAGCTTGTCTTCATCCTGCTTCAAACAATCCAACAAAGCCAACGGTAGCTTGCAACCAACATTCTCGTCAAGACAATGTTTAGGGAGACAATCCCATGGATGCCTTGGCTGGGCCTTCTGCTCTTTGAAGTTGGGTACCCTCAAAGTCTCCTTTTTTTGTTTATATAATTGATAGAAATCAGAATAGGCATGTTATCTCTAGCAAATTTGCTAGTAGAGTATCTGTGGTACCTATAGTTTTTTAATTTTTTTGGACAAAACAAAAACAATATATTTGGATTGATAATATTCTCCTCAAATGCTCGCCTGGTTTCCCAAGTGGCAAGCTAGTAGCAAGGAACTTTTGTCGATATGATAATTTGAAAAATCAATAGAATTTTGACCATGAACTTACACACACACACACTAGTTTTAGACATGTAACATGAGTTTTAGACAAACAAAGAGATTATAAAAGACTAGATCTTCCACTCATTCCTTTCTAATTTTTGATAGGGTTTATCCATTGTTTCAAATTTGAATTGGGAGAATTCAAATTTAATATATATCATTGTAATTTAATGCAAAGAGTAATTTAATTTGAATAGGAACAAGATTGTCTTATCATTGTAGGAATAGATAAAGTAGGGAGCCTACTACCAATGAGGGCAATCGATAACCTTAGCTTAAAGATCACTGTACTTGTTCTTACACATAATTTTGGTCAACCTTGTTACACTAGGAATCGAGGACGCTCATGTTCTATGTGATGGAGTTTTTACGACCCACTTTTTATGACTGGTGTACCTCACTGTTGG